>JAECUM010051361.1:0-10428 GCA_016617855.1 Megalonaias nervosa | reverse complement strand
TTACCTAAAACTTAGCGGCACTTGTGTAGGAGGTTTCTATATGAGATCAAAGCTGTGTGAATTAGAATTTAAAATATCACGTCTGGCTCACAAATAGCGTTTTTTAATCCTTAAATGTTCAGTTAAACACCGTTAAAGTTTTAGTTAAGACAAAATAGTAGGAGCTTAAAAATAGAACCCTGTAGGTGCAATAGTGGACTGATGGTATTAGAGCTTACAGTCTATGAGAATAAATACTGTTAATAATAACTGAATTCGGATATAATAGCTTCCATGAAGCACAAATTCACTGGTTTTGCAAAAGATGCATACAAGTTTTTGTAACAAAATCTTGCCTCAGTCCATAATTGTTACTTGATTGATAGCAGTTTATTGACGTTGATCGTTTCATATCTAAATTCGCGCTTTTCATTCCTACCTGTTGTGATGAAGTGATTCTAACTGCTCTTCAAGTTGATATAGCTACAAGTTCCTATCTCCAAAATTACGAAATTTTTCCAGTTTGACATGGGATATAAGAGCACGCAAGCTCGCACAGTATATAAGTGGAATAAAACGCCTGCTTTTCGTTTTTTCATTTCATGTTTTATTTATTCCTTGCAACAAACGGTGTTGAACGATGCATTATGGTATTCTGTAAGCATTTGCAAGCCAAATGAATTATGGTATTCAGTTACCAGTTATAAAGATGCATTATGATATTCAGTAAGCAGTTACAAACCAATGCATTATCGTATTCAGTAAGCAGTTGCAAACCAGATGCATTATGGTATTCAGTATGCATTATGGTGATCAGTAAGCATTTATAAACCGAATGAATTATGGTATTCAGTGAGCAGTTATAAACCAGTTGCATTATGGTATTAGGTAAGCAATTATAAACCAGATGCATTATGGTATTCAGTAAGCATTTATAATCCAGATGCATTATGGTATTCAGTAAGCCATTGCAAACCGGATGTATTATGATAGTAAGCCGTTACAAACCAGGTGCATTATTGTATTCGGTATGTATTATGGTATTCAGTAAGCAGTTATAAGCCAGATACATTATGGTATTCCGTATGCATTATGGTGTTCAGTAAGCAGTTATAATCCAGATGCATTATGGTATTCAGTAAGCAGTTACAAACCAGATGCATTATGGTAGTCAGTAAGCTGTTACAAACCAGGTGCATTATGGTATTCAGTATGCATTATGGCATTCAGTAAGCAGTTATAAGCCAGATGTATTATGGTATTCAGTATGCATTATGGTATTCACTAAGCAGTTACAAACTAGATGCATTATGGTATTCAGTAAGCAGTTATAAGCTAGATGCATTATGGTATTCGGTAAGCAGTTACCAACCAGATGCATTATGGTATTCAGTAAGCAGTTATAAACCAGATGCATTATGATATTCAGTAAGCAGTTAACAACCAGATACATTATGGTATTCATTAAGCAGTTATACACCAGATGCATTACGGTATTCAGAAAGCAGTTACAAACCGGATGCATTATGGTATTCAGTAAGCATTATGGTATTCTGTAAGTAGTTTTAAACCAGTCTCTCCGCCTTTCGAGTTAATCAAGCACAGATGCAAACATGAAATACAAAAACTGGAGAAAGCTTGAACTACTTACATGTTTAAATAACTGGAAATCTGCTGAAAAGAAAAATTACCACAAACGAACAAAGGTGATGATAGTGTAAATATGTACTTCCAGGACGGAATACCAAATTAATATGACCTTTTTCTAGACTAGGCAATGGGCAGAGACCATGCGTTGCGAGAAACAACGCCATCTTATAGCCTGGGGACGGTACTAACGGAAATCTGTCATGTGACTGTTGCAAAGACGACAATAATAATAATAATAATAATAATAATAATAATAGTAATAGTAATTTCCTGTAAGGTGATCAGAACTATTTATATCGATAGATTATGGGTCAGTAATTGACCTGCTGTCTTGAAATATAGCGAAGGCAAACCCAGTTAATAAAAAATGAATAAAAAAAAAACAAAAAAAACCCCCAAATGAAATCAGTCTTTGTATGACGCTACTAAAATTAATAATTGAAAAATGGTTACTGTGGGTTTTTTAAAGTTAAAATTATAGAATAGGCAAAGCAGATTTTCTTGGAGAATTATATGTGATTTGTGTTTGTTTTTATTTTTACTCGACAAATTTTTTGAAGTAAATTAATATTGTCGGATGTATGATCATCTTGAATAGTAAGTATTTAAAGATGCTTAATAACTTCCGTATGCAAAAGCGAAGACAATATGAGGAGCCATCTTTTGATAGAAAAAACACGAACTACGGACATTCGAAGTATTCACTCTGTAAACTGTTACAAATCAGCTATTTAATTCCCGATGGAGAACGTCTCGTACTTGATCATAGCTTGCGAGGAAGATACAGCGCAGTTTTAATCCGGGAAAGTTCTCATATATTTCTTAATGCTCCTGATATCGCCAACGGCATCTGTGTTTACTCCTCCACATCTATGTGTTTTTAGTCTTTATACAATTTTCGTCAGCAAGAATTCGTAAAAGCGCGTTAGCTGTACATTCCTCAGACATCATTTTCCATTTTAAACAACTATTCAACGAGAAACGTGAATTGTAAAATTTATTAAGTTTGAAATCGTTATTTTATCTAAACCATTGGAAAATTGTTATGTGTTAGACATCAAAGTAACAAGATGATTCACAGCCCGCCAAGACCTCATAAAATTAATTAGTTCAGTTAGAGCCCATTTACAGACCGTTGTATTAACATTCATCGACGTTACAGCGATGTTTAAATAATTCGAGCCTGCTAAATAGCTGTATATTCCTGTTAATGGCTTCAGCAAGTGCAGGGTTTTTGACCACTTAGTGTCTCATTAAACCTTGACGATGTAGGAAAATTGGCCACACTTTCGGTCCGAGAATGTTAGTGCCATTTCTACCGTGTCAGCAAGAATTGTTTTCGTAACGCATATATTTTAATGTTACTCTTTTACTTAGTGCTAGTTAGTTTCTTCCGACATTTTCTGCTTTCTGTAATAGCAATTATTGTATCTAAGCTTTGTGTATCAACACTCTAAGTGCAAGCTGACTGCTTATGTTTCTAGTGCACTGCTTGCTTAAGTATCGCCAGTGTATAGTTTACGCGCATGCCGTTCTCAGGGGGTGGTCTGGTTTTCGGATTCTCTTTTAATGTTGTGGGAGGAAAGGAAACCCATTCTACAAAGAGAAGGCCCTTTTCGCAGGGATTACCGTATAGCGCCATCGTCACACAGAAAACGCAACTCGGTCAGTATAAACGAAATACATTAGTCTGGACTTGCACTGTAGCACTGTCATTTTTAATTTGCATTATTTGTATTTAAATTTTAAACGTATATGATGATCTATTAAAAAATTCATAAAAGCTAAAATAGTTGTTAATGGGTAACATGGATACAATATATTCTCTGAATTCTTCGAATCTTGATAAGGAAGAACGTTTTAAACGTTATATACATACAGTAACGTTATATACATACAGTATATATACATACAGTAACGTTATATACATACAGTAACGATCAATAACCTCAAAACTTAGTGCACAATTTTGAAGCTGGTACTTCATCGACTTTGAACTGGACTTCATAGAGGTTAATTAGTACATCCTTTCGTGCCAATATCCGTGACAGTTTCCAGAAACGAAGTCGTTGTTAATTTACCTTCCCTGTACATTCATGGAAGAAGAATGCAGCTTTCAGTGCGGCCGTTACAGAATCATATAAAGAGGTAAACATTGGTCTTAGATTTTAGAACGACATTTAACATCAATAGATCAAGTTCATAGTGGAAAACGCGCACCTGGTCCAGTTCTGAAGAATAATTTCTGTCATTAACACTAACCTTGCTTTAAAACACTTGAAAACAAATATGCCAAAAGCCTTTACGGTTTTGGGGGAAGACACCGGAGTTGGAACTGATCATGTTGCCAAGTCGGACTTATAGAAAATGGCAAGGTCATAAAGTTTGTTTAAAACACGCAGGCAGGATCACCGTAGTATTGATTTGTTGCAAAATTTCTGGCTGTTTTCAATTATCTTGTCCAACATGGTGGGATTTTGTATATGTGGGGGCGGGGATGGTTTCATATTATATGAAAGTCTGTCTCTTTCTTGGGTCGCAAAAAAAGGAAAAAAAAAAAGAAGATAGTTTGTAGTTCTAATAAACATCATTTTTACGATGAGTATTCAACAGTTATCGTATAGAGAATATGCGGCTTCTGCGCATATTTATTATTATTATTATTATTATTATTATTATTATTATTATTATTATTTGGACAAATATATTGTATCTTTCGGGTTTCTTAATTTATTGACCCTAGGGCTGAATTTGATAAAATGTGTAAAACTAATACATTTTCCATTAGAACACTTGAACAATTACTCTTTTTCTTTTGTGCCTCAGAGAGAGAGAGAGAGAGAGAGAGAGAGAGAGAGAAATACTTGTGCATTATTATCTTGATATGCTCAGGATGTGCATACTATATATGGATTGTAGATTTTATTTCCACATTGTCCAGTGTTATTTTGGTCACATAAAAGGTATATGCAGGTACATGCTACCTCCACATAATTAATATTCGAATTCAAACTCTGGTTTCCTGAATTATAAGGAAATTAACATTCGAATCAAATTATGGTTCCCTGAATTATAGGAAATTAATATTCGAAACAAAACCATGGTTTCTTGAACTATAAGGAAATTAATATTCGAACCAAACCATGGTTTCCTGAACTATAAGGAAATTAATATTCGAATCAAAACCATGGATTCATCAGGCCATCTACACAAACAATGTCAATAGGGTAATTAATTTCATTAGTCACGTGGTTTGTGTTTAATGTTGCCAACAAGGCTTTCGTCAAAATCTGCATTTGTTTTTGTGAATCACGCACGTCTCCACTGCAGACATTGCAGTCCAAAAAAGTTTAGCTCGAACAAAATTAACAAATTTAGAAAAATCGGAAACATTTTAACCATTGCATGAAAATATAATTGGGAAGTATGCATATAAACATGAATGCCAAATATAATCAGGACATATACAAATGAATACAAACATAAATGCCAGATATAATAGGGAAATATCCATATGCACATAAACACGAATGTCAAATATAATCAGGACATATCCATATGCATATAAACATGAATGCCAAATATAATCAGGGCATATCCAGATGCATATAAACATGAATGCCAAATATAATCAGGGCATATCCAGATGCATATGAACATGAATGCCAAATATAATCAGGGCATATCCACATGCATATAAATATGAATGCCAATATAATTAGGACATATGCATACAAAGATGAATGCCAAATATAACCAGGTCATTTACATATGCATACCAAGATTAATGCCAAATATAACCAGGTCATTTACATATGCATACAACAATTAATAGAAAATTTCATTTGTTTGCCTGAATTGGTTTTGGTTTATTCATGCTCGCAGGGTTTTCGTTGAAAAGTCGAAGCCCAATAATTAAAAGAAAATCATTGTATGAAATATATGTCAAAATAATCTGTAATGGTCTGAAATTCTATTCGGGTAATCTACAGATCAACAAAGCTCTTCCTTCCAAATTTTATTTCTATACCTAAGTTAGATGTTACTTAACCGTGATACCATGCTATTGTCCAGAAGTCGTATATGTTTTGAAACAGATGTGTTAAGCTTAAAACGGAAGGAAAAATATGTTGAAGAGCCTGAAAATGTCCGATCATCAGCTATGAATTTAAACCATTTTGTTTGCTTAACAAGTGGTTTTTTTTTTGTTTTTTTTTTGTTTTTTTTTTAAAGTCCAACACCAGAAAAGAAAACAATTTGCAACATTGTCAGGTAATCTTCATATGGATAACAATATTCTGGCATTGACTTAAAAGGAAGTAATTACACAATTCTGTGCCTTCATACGAAAATTATGTTTGCAAGGTTGTTTTCTTTGTTTGAAGAGGATTCAGATACGAAATGGACCGACGTTCACGCAGTGCAAGGGAAACCCTAGCTAACTCGAGTCCTAATTAACGTATGATTGATTCCAGTAAAGTGTTAATACATTCTTCGACAAATCACTCGACAAAAAAAACATTTTGTTTCTTTTTCTTCATCCGAAGCATCAAAGAAGTCTAAGAATGTCGCTGAATGTACAAGCAACAGGTGAATCTAGAAAAACAATAGTATAGTAATGTTAGTTAACAAGCTGGAACCTTATGACGGATAAGAACTAATAACGCGAGAAAAGAATTTTCCGCAGAATACGTTAAACCGTTATTTCAGCTCTTTCGCAAAAACTGCTCCAACTGTTAGAGCATATTTGATGAGTGGGTTTGACTAGATGACGTGAATAATATTAGTATGTTACCTTTCTCCCACCATGTACACCAAATCGTAAGCAATTTAATTGTTTTTGGAATGTAGCAGATTAATAGGTTTGTTTTATTACTACATATATAAAAGTGTGTTTTGGCCCATAAATACCTTTTTTTTTATTCCGACGGAGAATCTTAAGTTTGATCTGCATATATTGTTTGTACATGTTTATATTCATCTTTCTGGATAACGTTCTTTCAAAACAAAATATACACGGTTGATAGACGGTTTTGAATTCGTGCACGCACACATACATATATGGTGGGATGAAATCAAACTTAGGCATACCTGTATTTTGTACATTTAGAAAAACTGAATAAACATCTTCAAGAAAGATAATCTTATGCATACGCCTTGCCTGTTTTATTATGAAAACAACTTCATCAGAGGTATGGGATTTCTATCACTTCAACATTCTGCTTAAGATATATAATGTCCTGAAATCTAATTAGGTGACATGAATACAAGCATGCTTACCTAACCTTACTTGTCTGCCTCAGGTAGATTTTTTTCTTAATCGTATTAACAAGGATTTTGCATTGTTTTAATTAAAAAAAATCAAAATGTAGAAAAATGGGGGGGAAATATTTTAATGGCCTGAAAATCGAATGAGGTCACCTACATGCTGGTACCAAAACGCTAGACAATTTTCCTTCATCTACTTTAAGAGGTTTTGGCACAGTCTTGCTAAAAAACTTCATGGGGCAGATAGACATATCTACAGACGTACGGATAGAGGGAAGGATGGGATTTACTCAAGATGCCCCTCCTCGGCATGCAGGCAGTAGTGTCATAAATAATAATATTGCTTATCAACAGTTACTAAATATCGAAGATTAAACAACTGTAAAATACCTAGGTAAATATTTCAACTTAGATCATCTTCTCTCGCCAAAAAGTAAGCTCTCTCTCTCTCTCTCTCTCTCTCTCTCTCTCTCTCTCTCTCTCTCTCTCTCTCTCTCTCTCTCATGTGCACACCTGTTTTTATTGCCATTATATTTATTCATTCATTTGTGCAACAGTGCATTGTATTTGAATTGTGTATTGTATTACTTTTTTCATACGTCATAGTCAATAAAATTGTCTGTTCTGTCTCCTTAAATTGTAAACTTTTTCAGTTTGCTGGAGATCTTTTACGTGAAGATATTTCTGTTGTGACTGGCAATTTAATTCGGCAATTATATTTACGTAGATTTTTGCATTAGCAAGAAAGTGAAAGCCAAATACTTGTGTTGCTACAGTCACTCGATTTTGCATACTTGCTAAATGCTACATAATCGACGTGCAGTATCTTTAATTTAATTTTGTTCTACTATAGCTTGATCGCACAAATTGAGTCCTGAAATTAATTGATCATGCAGTTCTTTGCATGCTTATATAAATATTTCGGCTCGTACCTCAGAAACGGTTCAGATACTTTACTTACCTTGATAATTATTTTCACGTTTCTCTCCCAACCTCCCTTTTAAACAGATCTACACGATTAGGAATATTTGCCTGAACGCTTGCTTCTGTATATATTGCGCGTGATTATCAGTACTAAATGTTTTTTCTGTGATGGATATGTTTCACTTAATTTGCACTTTATTGACTTTTCTAATCATGCTATATAACCTTTGTCCTAAGTGCAAATAGAACGGCAGCTTGGGGTAGATAAAGGCGGTTTGTTCCCTATAATTAACGCCGCTTCTGTCCATTGAAAATTTACAATCTCTACCTTTCTGCGAAGAAAATGTGGTAATAATTTGATAACGTTTGTGCGTGCGTGTGAGCCATTTGTTGCAAACTTTGTCCTACACTGTTAAAATAACGTTTGTAAACCTTCAAATGTGATTGGGGTCTGCAGCTTGCATACTAATTATTTGAAATACACTGAGTGTTCACAAGGTTTGGAAATAGGCATGCACAGTCGCACATATGGCTTGAGTTGATTTTGGATGTACTAATTACGACTTGATTTTGGATGTACTAATCACGACTTGTGTTCGAATGTACTAATCACGACTTGTGTTCGAATGTACTAATCACGACTTGTTTTCGAACTTACTAATCACGACTTGTGTTCGAATTTACTATTTATTTGACAGTAAGACATGAGAACGCAAAACATGAACGGTGATGTTACTTACCAAATGGACCACTCCGGTGGCCTAAGTGGTTAGAACGTCCGCCTCGGATGTGGTTGCTGGTTCGAACCCCGGCCAAGTCATACGAAAAGACTTATAAAAATGGTATTAGCAGCTGCCTCACTTGGTGCTCAGCATTAAGAGGTTGGTAGTAGGACTGGTAGGACTGGTGTCAGGATAATGTGACTGGGTGGGACACGATGCTACATGTCTGCGGCATGATGCCATAGTGCCAGACATCACTATAAACTGCCACACTGTAGACATCGTAGCGATATGACTGAAAAATTGTTAAAGCTATGTTAAAAATCCAAATAACACACACACACACACACACACACACACACACACACACACACACACACTCTTATCAAAGGTCATTACATAACATTGAAATACTTTGAACGTTTTAACGAGCCAGGGCAAGTACAATAACACGCCTTGCACAAGGACGCACCACAGTAGCCGGTTCTGACTTAAAAACGATAGTGGGAATAGAACCAGTACCTTTCTAGTCAAGGGTCAACACTTTAACCAGTCTGGTTTGTATATAGACTATATATATACCTTAGATATACCTTAATATTGTATTCATGTTGGTGCAATTTGTCACGTATGCCTGTGTATCAGGCTAAAATCTACGCCTAATCAGCCATAAAGCAACTTTAACTTTGCAGTGTCTTAGGAGAACTATCCAGGCTTGTACCGTAAACGGTCCAGTTCTTTTTGTTGATTCATATAATATTAAATATTACTGAACAGATATCTGGCTCGGTGTGTACAATTCTGCCCTTGTTCAACCAAGCATCTTCAGCGTGATCTTTATTTTGATTTGAAGCCTCTCATATGGTAGTTTTATCCCATTTGTTTTCTTATTGCATGTTTTATGCACTCAATAGATCCCTTCTAATCAGAACTGACATAACGTTTTGATATTATTCTGATTTAAAGAAATATAAAAAGTATATAAATGCCAATACAAGGAGCAGATATTGCAGGCGTATCAGTGCAGGGTATTTAACTTTATCATACTTCAGCCATATCGCTGGCCTGTTAGAGATCATCTTCAGATAGTACTTTTGTCTTGTTTCAATACTTATACTAGATGCATGGATTGTTCGATATTTCATTTTTTTTAAAAAAGCAAACAAATTTAATCTTTATCTTAAAGACATGACGATTTTTAAAAAAATCTTCGAATAGTTCAACAAGAGTATTCATTGCATGATTAACAGTTGCTATGAACATTTGCCACCGTAAGAAATAAATTATCCACAAAACAGTCTTTTAAATGGTAATGCAGTGTATTTTGGTAAGATTATGCTCAGATTTGTTTTGTTCGTATAAAAATGAGTTTACAAAATGATACGTTGTTCAAATATTGAAATAAATTCTTTTGTTTCCGACGCATGTCCTATACCCCAGTCTGATTACGATTTCTCACATAACGGAGATTTTACGGACATCGGTACGAGACGAGTTATACTGCTTTCATATTTATGTTAGACACCGGTATGAGTCAAGTTATAGCTTTCACATTTATGCCAGTTAGATTGCTGTACCCACAAATGTACATCTTCCGAGGCATTGACGGACCAAACATTTTTCATATTTACTTACCTTTCTGGCTAGATTACATGCATTCAAATTTTTACCACCTTCCTACCTACTTGACCATTGACGCATCGATCCCCACCCTCCACCCTCTTTCCATCTAACAAATTCGTATCTCGCATCCAACGTAACAAGTTTTGCCATGGTCAGTAACCACTTGTGGAAATATTTATTTATCGTCTCACCTGCTCACATCCTGGATTTACAAACTACTTTCCAGTGCGTTCGTTTTCCAACCTTAGACTGCCTATATATA
>JAECUM010051359.1:0-11510 GCA_016617855.1 Megalonaias nervosa | reverse complement strand
GGCACAAGGGATACTACCAGTCGAAATAATTAAGGTAGCGTTTAACTGTTTAATACTTTTAAATGACATTACCTACATTAACGACCATCAACTTACTTTTAGTTTGATACAAAGAAAAATGTATAAAACAGCATATACGTTTCTTAATATCCTTATGCAGGTTGGTTGACCTGTGTTTCTGTGTAATGGATGTTGCACTTGTTAGTTTTGATTGCGGGCAGTACAGTGGAGTTACTGTTTAGATAACGTTCGCAGGGTCTGGTGTAACTTTACTAGGATTTGTTGCCAAAACCTTAAAATACAAACTAGTATACAATGAAGTTTTGATATGGTTACCTCTAAGTTGAATACTGTTGATGAGATTCTGTTTAATGCAATAAGCGATAAAGAATTTAATGTGATAGTGAATGCAGCTAATAGTTGCCAGGACGTAAGGACAGTAACTCTGGAGCCTACAAGCCGACAGGTATGCAGCATTATTTCACATTACGTAGAGTTAAAGAAGCTTAACATGCATCTTTTCCAGTTGCTTAAACGGAATGCTGGATAATACCTATGTTCCTACATAAAAATACATAGCTAAAATACCATGGACGGACAGTCTGAGAAAGAAACATATTTCAAATCCAACTGATAACAAAGATGAAAATTATACATTTCATTACAAGGAATAGATTTTGTAGGTTGGTTATTACAGTATCTCATAGAAATGTATAAACGACAAGAATGAAACAAAAACCATTTCCATACCCGACGGTTTTTATAATCGGGAAATGTACATGGAAAGAATTAAAAACGGAACAAGTGCTAATAACGACAATGAATATGGTATACTTATTATTTAATATCGGAAACATAACTCAGAAGTTTCAATAATTCTCAATAATACGCATACACTTTATATAACAATGATACATTACTAGGACATAATACTGTCAGATTTTCAATACATATACGAATCAGATAACATTTTTGAATGTTTGAAACGTATATATTTTCTTTGATGTGCTAAACAATACAAAAATATCAGCCCCATCTATTGAAACATATCTCACTGTGATTTCATCTCATACAATTAATAATCCATATGAACAATTATAATATATAAACATTTGTTTTTGTTTCTGGTTTTAAACTGCACTTTTGACACATTATATTATGCCGAGGAAATGGGAGCTAAGTACTTTCTCAAGTACATACCGAAGCGGCCGACCCTAACTGGCCTTGGCGGATATCGAACCGGCGACTCTTAAATTACGAATCCAACGTTCTTGCAACTGTGCTAATGCGACTCCCTATAAGCTATCAACAGATTAAGTCTCACTATTATGAATTAATAATAGAAAGTTATATATTTTAATTGTGTGCCAAATACTTATATCTTTATAATATATCTCAAATAAATTTGCTCGTACGCTGTGTGTAATCTTGGATACAGGTCAGCCAAGGCAGGTGTAAGGTGATGTTGCTTGCATTTACAACATGGACACTGGAGAGAATGTTGGCATAGCTCTATGCTACTTTCATGTAATTTGGCTGAAAGTTCTGTATACGTTGTATTTGCGGACATATTGCTTGATTTAAGCACACAATTGATCAAAATAGCTGCTCTCATGCACTCGCAAAATCAGCCTGATCTAGTCAAAAGCACACTAAGTTTTGCAGTTACCAGAATAGGGAAAACGAAATTTTTTGACAGTAGGCAATACTACTTCTGAAAGTGCAATGAATGAATTACCAAATATATAAAAGTAAAAAACAATATCGGCTCATTTTTTTTAAAACTGCAACTTCCCTTGAAGTCCAGGAAGTGAATCTGACCGAGAGGAGTTGGTATTTTTTTAATAGGCACACATCGGAAGTAAGACCAAGTTGTATACTCTATAACCCAAATACCCATCAAATATACACAAAAAAGGGAATTAAAAGTTCTTTTAACAATACCGCAGACATATAACCTCCTTTTTAAATAGCCAGAATAACGTGTGAGGAAAACCTGTGAAATACTTTTTCTAAGAAAATCAAACCCTAAGCAAAGTACGCAACCGTAGAGCGCAACTAAGCGCTTTACAACATTAGACAAACATATATAATGATATGATTACAAAAAACAAACACCATGAAATTAGAAAACAGAAAACATTCTGAAAATATTTAAGGTAAGGATACATTATTAAGTCTTTAAGTCTGTTCTTGCAGTCGAAATAGGTGAGTTTTAAGAGCTCTCTTGAATGAGGTCACTGTCTTTGTGTCTAAGTTCAGTGGGCAATTCGTTCCACATTGCTGGGCCCTGGTATGCAAAAGAACGTTGTCCATATGAATTCATTTTCATAGTGGGAATAATGAGAATACGATTGTCAGAAGGGGATCGTAAGTATCTTGCTGGTGTGTACACATGGGGGAAGTAGGATAGGTATTTTGGACTGGAGCCCGTCAGTGAAACGCAGCACAGAGAACAAATTTTGTTTGATTCTGGATCGAATGGATAGCCAGTGTAGGGTACAGAGCAGGGGGGAGGTGTGCTCTGATCGTGGTACTCTAAGTATGATCCGAGCAGCTGTGTTTTGAACCTTTTGAAGTTTCTGGAGTAGATATTGAGACAAACCAGACAGAATTGAGTTACAATAGTCCAGCCTTGAAAGTACTAAGGAACACATAAGTATTTTAGTTGCATCAACTGAAAGATAATTGCGAATGGATGTGATGCGTCTCGGTCAAGATATGCAGCCTTGCATATTTTCATGACATGTTAGTGCAATGAGAAAGTACTGTCGAGAGTAACACCTAGGTTTCGTACTGACTGTGTGAATTTAGTGTTGGTGTTGCTGATATTTATTGTTTGAGGTAAAGGATATGAATGAGAAAGTCTTTGTGTTGTAATCAGAATGGCTTCAGTTTTTTCATCATTCATCTGCAGCTTGTTACACGTCATCCATGTCATCCATATCTATATATACATATAATGACAAGTATAGAACAAGGTAGAATTTAGGTACTTAATAAATGATAGAAATAGTTTTTAACTGTCCTAACGATTTCAATTTTCAATTCATAGAAAAAGACGAAAAAGGTAAGAAAGAGGAATCAATAACTCAACTCTAAACAATGACTAAAACATAAAAAAAACACAAAGTGCTGCAATGCAATTTTAGTAGATCCTATCTGATGCAGCCAACAAATCTTTTTTACTTGTTGACGCCCGAATACGTAACACTTTCGATGACAAACAAAAAACTGGAGGGAAAAAAAAATTATATAAAACTAAAAGATGTTGAGAAGAGTTTCACAGAAGAATCTGATAAACTCTCGGAACTGCAGGAAAGACGTCTTGAGAAACTTAAAATATATTACAATCACAAATTCAAAGTTGCAGAAGGAATTAAACGATGAAGAGAAACAGAATAAGGTGATGAAGAGAAACAGAATGATAAGATATTAAAAAATTAGTGAAAGGACATTAAAGTTGGTTTGAAAACTTGGAAGATAGACTGACAACTGTTAGTAAAAGCCTTTTACGGAATGACTGAAGGAATCAATAAGAGCTACAGGGAACTTAATATTAAGGTTATTGTGACATTACGATTGCATCTATAAAGATCATACACAATTCTTCTTTTCCACGTTTAACCCAAGAAAGATTCAAAACAACAGGACCCAGTAACTATCAAAGATCTTCTTCAACAGAGAAAAAGTCGAGTAAAATCTAACAGAAAGTAACGTATTCATAGCAGTATTAGTGCGGTACAATGAAGTATTGACGGATCAGAGAAACAGACACAATTAAAAAGAAAATGACGAAATTTGAAAAGTGATTAATAATGACGTAAATTGAAACATTACAGCGTTAAGTAAACGAAATGACACAACTAATCAGAAACAACAAGAAAGCATTAACTAACTTAAACATGGCTATGGGCGTAAAGCGTATTTTAATTAATGATATTATTAAAAGGTTCAATGATCATAATACAATATTGCATAAATTTGATTATTAGCAAGATGTAATTTTGAGTTTAGTTATACACGTGTAAAAGATGATAATGAGGTTAATGCAGACAGAAAAGTATATATATATATATATATATATATATATATATATATATATATATATATATATATATATATATAAAAGGCATTTTAATTTAACAAGTTTTGTTACATATTTTCTTCAGTTTCATTACACTACAAACAATAGCTACTACGTACAGGCTTGACCACGATTAGCTGAATACAAATGACACGATATAGATTACGTACACTATTATCTTATTAAAATAAATACATAGATCAATTGTATTCAAGTTTTATAAACTTGGGTATCGAATTTTCAGATGATTTTAAAATTTAGATTGTATAAATGATAAATAATACATGCCATTCTTATGTAGTAAATATGAATAAAGACACCGTATCAAGATGATATAGTAATAAAATAAGAATTTGTACAATGAAGGAGTCAAAAACATTTGTTTAGAAAACATTCAGTTAGACTAGCTGAAAATGATATTTCTAATGATGTTACAGACTATTATTTTAATGTTGGTGACATAATTCAAATTTACTATCATTAAATATCAACATTAAAGATGAGGATGGAAAGGTATATTTTTAGAATAACTAAAGCAAATTTATTTGTTCGTTTCATCGGCTAATATCTTTAGGAGGTGCTAGTTAATTAACCTTTAAATACGCAGATTAACACGATCAAGTACAGAAATCAAATATTTCAGTAACTAGTGAACTGAATATGAACAACGACATTATTACAAATTTAGGTGAACAACTAAAATGACTTTATGCAGTTACTGATAAGTTTGTACAAAGATGTGTTGATGGATAATCAGATAAGGCTTTGGAAGAAAATAAGTAGAAGGATATCAAAACACAGAAAGAACAAGCTGATAATAAATAAACTGCTTTTAAAAAGGTTATGATTGACATAAAAATAATTTTAAAAAGGTTATGATTGACATAATTATAAAGATATATAACATTAACTAAAATAAAATACAAATAAACAAGTTAATGAATACGTTTAACAGATAACATAGTATGTAGAAATCAAGAACTAAATAAAATTAATAATATGGTAGAAGCAAGTTTTGAAGAATTAAATAAAATCAGTGAACAAAAACTGGCGAAATTAAAAATGAAATTAATTGTGAGGCGGTTAGAAAAATAATAACAAAGCAGATATGATTGAAGAAGAAATTAATAATGATATAGAACAAAATATGACACCAACAAAATCAACATTAAAAGAGAAATTAAAATAATGTAGAACAAAACCTGCCAACAAAAGCAGCAGAACTTCAGACACTTAAACTTCCTTTAGCATTGAGTGAAAGAACTAATTTACGGAGAACATCTTTAGAAAAAAGTAGTATAGACATCTTTAACTAAATTAAAAATAGATATTAAATTTAATGCTCAAATACCTGGAAATGTATTACTTTTTCGTTACGCACAAAGAGTGTCGTTTTTGTTCTAACAGAAGGCAAAGTATATATGTATATGTTATAGATGACAAAGATTATAGACAATCACATATATTTTTGCATTAATAATTTAATGTTGCGATTACACCATAAATACTAACCGAGACTTATCGATTAATGCATTGTCTGTCATCTTTACAGATTGCATTAGAAAATCGTGTAAATGAAGCTACAAGTTAAGAAGTTGTATCACAAGAATCAGAAAGACATATTATTTCTTTAGACGTGCTATTCTTTTTCCAGTTGTAAGAATTGAAAATAATATTCCTGGTCTTTTAGATTTAAGTTTAGAACTTGGAGATAGTATAAAATTGATTATCATAAAATGGCAACAGCAGCAGTAGAACTCGGATGTGCACTCGATAATACTTCAGCATTAACAGGTGGTTTAATGTTTAAGTTATTTTAACGGAACCGAGCTGATTGAGAGATATTACGATACGATAAATCTCTTGAGGAAATGCAGAGAAAAGCTTACAAGTTTAATGATAGAAAAGGAAGATGCAACATTAAAATTGCAAGGTTTGGCTTTTCACTATTTGAATAATTTGGATTACGCCTTTTCTGTATGTTCTATTTATCCAGATGTTAAAATCATTTAGAATATGTAGGTAACGTAAATTTAATGAATTTTACCAACCTTCTGATAAATAGATACCTTATTGATATTTTTATTGCAGTTGCAATAGGAGTGAGTATTTCTTTTGGCTGTAAAGTTCTTTGAGAAATTCTTCTCCGCCCAAGAAAATGTTATACAAATTTAACTAAATAAATAGAATGGTAACATTTGGAAACTGTATAACTACTCACAAACTGGAAAAAAGTAATCACCATAGGGTATGGAGCCCACTCCAGTTTAAGTAGAAGTTGAGCAACATTTGCAAGTTGTATTACCTAGGCTAGGACCAAATAATTTAAATTTATTTGTCGCATTGTTCGATATAAAGTTTAAAGACGCTGCAAATAATTTAAATGTACCTGTCATATTGTTCGATGTGAGGTTTAAAAGCGGTGCAAATAATTTAAATGTACCTGTCGTATTGTTCAATGTGAGGTTTAAAAGCAGTGAAATAATTCATCTGTAAACAATCTATCAAAAATGCCTATTAAAAGACATAGGGATTTTTTATGGTGATGTTAACATTTTTAAGCAGAATGATTGAATCATTTTCATGTCGTTCAAAAATATATGGTTATAAACGTCTGTTAGACTGAATAAAATAAAGCAAAGTATAACGAGTGAAAACTTAAATAATTAAGGCCAGGAGCGCCTAATGGACAATACAATGGTACGTAGGCTATTCAGTTTATTCTTTACCGTAATGAATTTATAATTCTATTCGACTTTCAGATCCAAACAGATCATCATCGGTTGTATGTTATTGTTCTTTCTTGTGAGCTAAGATTCATAAATGCACTGAAAAAAAAACAAAAAAAAAACATGCCAAGTGATATTACACAAGATAATGAATTGGAGAACATGTGCCTTATGTACAATACAGTTACTTTTGATTTAATGACCAATTATGTTAGCGATACGTTCAGGAAAAGAATTTCTATCTTTTGTGGTTGTATCCCACCAGAGAAGTAATATTGTTGCTACTAACATGGCCTTAGCTAATGTACTACATTGATGGCAACGGAATAGAATACCGTTTTTGAGGTTATTGTAATTATCTGTCTTCTCTTTATGCATAGTAAGACTTACAACAGAAATGGCTTTTTAGATACGACAATACAATTCTAATAGATTCGATAAATAAATTAGAGAAATGGATAGAACCAGTTGCTAGTGTATAACTGGAAACTAATACATTCTTTCTTATAGACGATCACCTGTCAGATTAAATGATGTAAACAGGAAATCAGCCAAGTTAACAAAGTTAGTATTCAGTGGTGAGAAGTATAGAATATCTGTATATGGGTAATAGTAACAAAGTATAACTTTGTCATAAAAGATCTTCGTAAAAATATTAGGTATATAGTATACATTTGCTCATAAGATAAAAAGTCGTGGGAAACATTTTTTAATGAAAATGGTGTTGTAACAACTCTTATTATGGATGCAATAGTTAAAATGATTAAAAAAAACCTAAACTATTATTGAGACTGGAATAAACATTTGATTAGAAAGTAATTGGAGATTAAATAGACGATTAAGGTCAAACAAAGCCATATGACAAAGTATTTATGTTATCAGCAGTTATCATAATGAAGTGACAGAAGACGTTACATATCATAATTTTGTATATTTCGTGATGGTATGACCAACCGAATTCGTTTCTTGGCTAATTATCTTTTGGTAAACAAACTTTCATACATATCTAATCTGAGATACATTTTAACAATAAATGTCTTGATAACCTTTTATAATGTTATTTTTCTACGGTGACAGTCCTAAAAGCACACAGCTTGCTTCTAAGGCCACAAGTTTCTTGTATTGGACGCCATTCATATCATCTTTAAACAATCCAGTAAATTTCTTGTTGGCTAATGGTGCTGCGTATATGGTATCATTTTTGTAATTAAATGTGTCATAAAATTATATATTGTGTTTCATATGATTATAACAGTTATTTGCTTCAACGTCAACGTTTATGCATATATGATCTATATCAGCCATTAATAACTTGACTTTGTCATCATACTGCTTCATTGGTCTGTTTTAGTATAAGTCATACAGCAGCAACTTCTAACATTTATATCCACCACAACTTGGTTTGGCTAATTTTATCATACTGTTCTTTAAACTAAATGTATTAATTATCTCAATTTATTACTACTCTTCTTGTAAATGAAATATCCTTTTTAAAGTTTAAAATATTTCACTTCACATTTTTACATTATTCCTCGTCTTTGAAGTTTATAATCTGCTCTCCGAATACATAGTTAATGATCAACTAAAAAATAAAACTCACTATCTGCATTTTGTCTTATAGATGTATTTATTTCATTGTAGTATCTTAGCCAAGGCCCGTATCAAATGCAACTCCTATATGCATCTTTCTAATTTTAGTCCTATCCGAAGGTACTTTGGGTACCAAAGGTTTTGTTCCTACTTTATCTTCTACCATTTTCATTTGTAATGGAGATAATACATCTTCACATGGAAATTCTTTTTCTGGTGCCAAAAGTTAATTATTAAAGTTGTCGTGCAAAATCTACTGGTAATTTTAACTCTACTTCCAGAATTCATCCAGTTTCAGAATTTGTCTGCCCGTGTAAAAACTCTTACATGCATGTGTTGGCACATAATATGTTACCTTGACCTTGATGTATCGTAGTGTCCATTGTCCCTTGTTTGGTCATCGTTATAATACTCACGATTTGCTTTTAGAGTTCATACTTATTCCCTTGTGATGCAAACATTAGAACATTTCATTCTGTCAGCAATTCTAATTCTGTCTTATTTATTTTCAATGTCAGCTAGTCCTGCCGCAGGAAAATAACGTATTTGTCTAGTTTATAACAATTTGTACACATAGATCTGAATTATTTAAAAGAATATCACGTAAGTTCAAAGTAATTTTCCTTACTTAATGTTCGTGAAGATCGCCAAGGGAATTTAATTTCAAATGTTTAACCCATTCGTTTACATACTGGGTAATACTCATCTCTTAATCCTGACCTGATTTAATTTTAATAAAATTATCAATTGGCGACAGTTCAGTTTCCTTAAACCATTCACATGAATCCAGGTATTCGTATGGATAAATATCTTAATTCAAAAGTCTGGATTCCATTTCCCCCAAATGTTTTATTTATCATTAAACAGCTCATTACTTAGATTGTTTAGCAAGATGGTCAACTGATAAGCCGAAAATTCTATCGAAATCTTATTGTTCTTTTTGCAAAACTTTTTCAGGGTGAATTTCCCTTTCTAAAATATATCAACTGTGAAATTTTAACTAAATATTTTTGTCATTATCTGTTTATTTATTTATTTCATTTATCGTTTATTGCCTCAAGTATTTTATGGTGACAAGGTCAGCATGTCTGGTATTCACCGATTACAGAAACGAAGTGTTTAATATCTGTGCTTTACAAACGTACAGTACATTAATTTACACTGTCAAACGAGAGAGAGAGAGAGAGAGAGAGAGAGAGAGAGAGAGAGAGAGAGAGAGAATAATTGGCATGGTACTTGCATTTCAGTATTGTTAAACTCCTTAATTAATTAAAACTTAAAATACCAATTTAGGTATTGTAATCATGGTCAGGTTACATAGTTTGTGAAAACTTGTATGTTTTCTTCCTATGTAGCACAATTTATAATGCAGCTGATTCCTGTTGTCGTATTTCTAAAATTTTCGGTCTTAGACATATGTTTCCTAACTCTATGTTTGTGTTTGTGTGTGTATGTATATATATATATATATATATATATATATATATATATATATATATATATGCTATATATATATATATATATATATATATATATATATGTGTGTGTGTGTGTGTGTGTGTGTGTGTGTGTGTGTGTGTCCTGTATCATTTTCAAAAGAGACAGGACATTAAGCTTTATCAACATATTTCAATAAAACTTTTACTTACTTCATTTCTCAAGAAACATCCAAACCTGCCTTTTAAAAATATTTTTGTTTCTGAATCATAGTATAGTCTTTAATCCCAGGATAATACATTCCCCACAGATCGAGGAGGTAGCTATTCTCTTCTCACATCCAGTATTCTTTCCCTTGCTTTCGGGCTATGTATTGTTCTGCATTTATACGCATCTAAAGCGCAATATTGAACTACGTTCCGCTCTGTGCAGATGACATTGGGAAGAGTTTCAGACTTTTGCTAATGAACTCTTTTTGCACCAAAAACATTGAAGAATCTTCATTTTTCAATGCATATTAATAAGTGTCAATGCTTGGTTCTCAGCATCCATATAAAGAGTAATGATATTTCCTTACACACACACACGCACACAAACAAACACACACATAATACAATATATATATATATATATATATATATATATATATATATATATATATATATATATATATATATATATATATATATATATATATATACTTAAAATTTGTTACAACTTTAAAATCTATAGTAATTGCTGGGAGCTTTGGCTCAAGATCTGCTTGTACGATAGCTAAATAGCATTTATATTGCCTGTCTGTTTCAGTATATGTTCCGATTACTTCTGTAAAATGAGTATCTTTGCAAACAATATGTAAAACATTTGATTTTTGTACAATTCAAACACATCTTTTCTTTTTCTCTATCTTTTAGTCCCTTTGCACTTAAAGTCAAAATACTAACCATTTTCAGATATGAATAAAAACTAGTAAAAGTCTTACAAATGCAACATATATTGTACATATGGCGATAAAATGTTACATACTTTGAAGTTTCCCGTAATGACTAACAAAATGATTCTAATGTAAGAGAAATAATTTGAGCAGGAGGTGTTTATATAGAAATAGAAAACAAACAAGCCGAAAATCAGTCATCTTTAACTGATATATTTTGACATCTGCACCGAAGAAGCATGCGAATAGATCAATATTGAATATGCTTCCTCTATAAATAAACTTCGTGTGATATATATATATATATATATATATATATATATATATATATATATATATATATATATATAGTGAAGAGTTATATATATATATATATATATATATATATATATATATACCATTATTATTTTCTATACTACTAATTGAACATGTTGAAATTTAAATAGCACAGCGGTGATAAGCGCTAAAAAGATTATTCCAAGATATGTTCATATTTGTAATTAACCTGTCAAAATGTACTTTAAATTGCATATTCTTCAAATTCACAAACTAATTTGATTACTGTATCTAAAGAAATCTTTCCACAAAAAATCCTACAGACTTCTCAAAATAAGCGTTTATAAAAAAAATCTGAAATACATTTATATAGGTATCCTTTACAAATATACTTGTGTATGTATCCTTTACAATTACATTTGTGGATGTATCCTTTACAAATATATTCGTGCATGCA
>JAECUM010051358.1:0-10385 GCA_016617855.1 Megalonaias nervosa | reverse complement strand
AATGCATGAACAAATAAGGTAATGCATAACTTTTTATAATTATAGAAGATATCTGTATGTCAAGTCTTGCATTTTCACATTGACATAGTTTTCAGCTAGTATCTTTTTTGTTATTGGAGTTCAGATTTAAAAATTTTAGTATTCATCTAATATTGATATGACTTATTCTTTGTATGATAACCTTTTATAAGTGTGGTTAACATATTAACACTGTTAACAAAATCAGGATAGATGTTTGCAGTATAGAGAAAATTACAGAAATTTCAGGCTATAAAAGAATTGGGGGACTTTATGTAGCTGTCATTTGTAGGATTTTGCTGTTAAATTTGTTGTATGAGCTGATTGCTGTGTCAGTAGCCTTTGGTTAAGAGTTTTCATTTTGAAGACTATACAAATATATATTTTTTTGTTATAGGTCCCCAACAGATGCAAGCACCACACACACAGAAGAATGTCCCCAAGACACTGAGAAGCTGGAATTAGCTGCCCAGCCAGGGGAGACAACTGAACCAGAGATCAACCCCACAGAATACACTGAGAAAGAGAAATAGAATACAGTTACAGTTTTTCTAAGCTTGTGACATTTAATTGTAGTTTCCATTTGCTCTGTAGTCATATTTGGTTAAATGTTTTTTTAAAGTTTATAAGGCACCTATTTCAGTCTTTGTCACCTATTTCTTAACCAGTTCTCTTAATTTTAGAAATTTACTAAGTTCATGTTAAATTAACTATTTCTCAGGGGTGCATTGGAGATTATATACCAAACTGGTTAGATTGCATATACAGTCCTAGCTTTGTTTTCCCTACAGAATCATCAAGATCTGTTTTAAAAAAATAAAAAAGCTACAAAAAACATGATACTTTATCTTAGGGTAAAAACATAAACTTACTTCCATTAAGAAAATCAAACCATGTTTTACTTCTGATTGATTGGTATTATTTTGGTGAACTAAAATTCATTTGTCAGTTTACAGTAGTGTGAACAGGGTATACTCAGGCCATAATGCATCTGAGTGGAAGTCTATGAGCAGTGAGTTGAGTCAGAATGAAGTTTTCTTTTATCCCTGCCCAAGATGCAATCCTTCATTTCTTCCTGTTACATGTGTTGCTTGTGGCAAGAACAGGTGATAAGGAATTTTGAAAAATGAAAGAAACATTTTAAAATTGTGATTATCATCATCATTATTATTATTATTATCATTATTATTATTATTACACTTACAGGACTAGACAAATTTTCAAAAGTTTTTGCACTAAACAATAATTAGTGTAAGAATGGAAAAGAAATTATTTATGAGTTGGAAAGCTTTCAAACAGAGCTGATGAAGAATGGGTAGCCTGATGTTTCAAGAACTTAATTGACAGGGTTTAGAAAGTCCCCAAATTACATGTTGCCTGCTCTTGCAGAGAGTAACAGTTAATGTATTGTTGTTGTAATTATTACCCATGTTAGGGGTTTTTTTTGTTGAAATTTTTTTAAAGTTACATAATATTCAATGATCATAGTGCAGTTTGTTGGCAATATACCATCTTTTCTTGCTGATGAATCAGGTCCGACTGCAACAGTATAGACCCTGATTTGCCATTGCATAATGTGCCAGCATATCAGGGTCTGTGTTGTTTCTGTTCTACTGATTATTCCTAACCAACTACATAGACTAAGAAATACCAGCCATTTATGCATTGGGAGATCTTGGTCTGTGTGGCGTGTAGTTGGATCCACTTATAGATGAGTATGTATGGTTATATGTTTTGCAGAAAGTCATTATGAGACATAATTAGTATTTAGTATCTTGGCTAACCTGTTGGGGGACATTTTATCTTCTTTCATTATCTTAGGTAACTTGTTGCTGGGGCATACATTTTATGTACTTCAGTCCCCTTTCATGAATAAGATATTTGGATTTATTACTCTTTAGGGGGACAGTATATATGTTGGTTGAGAGAATATCCCCTGGGCTTGCTCAAGTTGCAGCAGTCCCAATTTGCAGCTCTTACACTGTCCTCTGTGTTAATATTGTTAAAGTTTTGTGTTAAACTTTTTGTAAGTCTTTTACAAGGGGATAAAACTTGGGTGGTGAGTGCCACACATTTCTGTAGAATTCTTATGTTTTATGTTATTAGTTATCTAGCCATAACTATGACTTAGTTTAAGAATTGCTAAGGTTTATTACATCTGGTTAATCAAAACAGCATTCACTGATATTGAACACAGAAGAATTAACTTATTGGTAATATAAATGCACAGTTCTTGTTTATTGCTTGTTATTTAGATACAGCATTTCCTATGATCAACATAATCAGTGGTCTGAGAGATCTTACCTGAAGACTGAGGGCTACTAACTTATGTTGAATTCAGTTAGCCCATTGGGCTGTTACACGATATGTTGACTTGTTAGCAGTTTTTCACATGTGAATAATATTTCACAAATGATAATAATTATTGATGACTAAAGAGTACAAGAATAAAGTGGAGATAGCATCAAGCAGTTTTATACAAAAAGGCCCTGCGTGGGCTACTGAATTTAAATGTGGCTACCTGCTTCCTTTCCTGGTAGTCATGTGGGCTAATAGATATTTCTGAAAATTGATCAGACTCTTAATGTGCCAAACTATGAATAGCAGCCATAATTTGACATTGCATAATGTATATTGTATTTATTAGGTAGATGGGCAACAACAGTGCATCTATTTCATATCTATGTAATCATTGCTCAGATTGAATGCATGCAAAAATGTGACATCACAATGTTTAGTCATTTGCCATACACTGAACTTTAAATAGGTAAAAGTCTAGCAACAGACAACAACATATCAACAGTATTTGACTTTGAATATAATTAAAAAAAATAGACAGCATACCTGGAATATTTGACTTTGACTATTATTTAAAAAATCAAACAGCATACCAAGAGTATTTGACTTTGAATATAATTTCAAAGGAAATATAGAAACTGCTATATGAAAAATAAAGTGAGAAAAAAAATCTTCTACCGCAATTAAACAAAATTTGACATCAGTCTGCTTTGAAATAACTAATTCCTCTTTCTTGAGAAGAGTAGCCAAGAGGAATAAATCTTTGTAAAATATATTTTCCCTGAATTCCTTATGAAATGACAGTTATCTCGTAAAAGCCATAATAGTCACAATCCATCTTTGATAACTAGATATGAATAGTCTATAATGTGTTGGCTGATCATGGTCTTTGCTATTTGTTCTCTGCATGATTGCAAGCAAATAGTGTAGACTCTCATCTACAGATGCATTATGCAATGGCATACCTGCAGGTTCTTTGCTGTTTGCAGTGTATGACATAAGTAAATACATGGGCAGATACAGGAATGATTTCAGTGTTTAAAAATTGTGAAATGTTGAAGTATTAAACTCCTATTTTTTTAAATATATTTTTACACAGCAAATGGAGGCTTGGAGTAGCTAAAGGTCTAAAGCACTTGCCTTTGCTGATCACGGCCATCTTGCCTCTTTCCATGTGGTTTGAATCTCAGGCTCAGCAAGTGTGGGTGAATGAGAAAGCCTGCCTGAGTTTTTAAAAATTGATCAGATTTTTGTGTGTTGAAGATCTTAGACTCTTTGCCTGAAATACACAAAGAAAATTTGAATGTTGGTGAGCAAGATTTTCTTGGTATTACACAGTTATTGAGATCACATGAATGGTTTTTACCTGGGTGATTTACAGCAGGTTGTAAATCATTAACGATTTCCTAAGGTTTCATATATTATTGATTTTATCATTTTCTCCCACATGACAGTTATTGTAATTAATAAAACTATATATAAAATCTTTCTTCATTATTTAATACAGGCATGTGCAATCTACACAGACCTGCCAACTCTTACGATTTTGCCGTAGGCCTTACAAAAATTACCCTTAAAATATGGACTTAGGGCATACAAGCAAAAACTACGGAAAAATGATTGTTGTCGAAAAATCCGGATAACTGGTTCACCTGTGTTTGATATGGATCCAGGTTTCATGTTAGAATTAGTAAATTTAGTCAGGGAACCAGACTAACTTTACAGCAGCACCCCCAGACGCTGTAAACTGCACCTATTTGTTCATGCAAAGTGTCTGCATGATCAAACTGTTGATTATAGAATTTTTTTTTAAAAATGGCGTCCAGAAAGCGATGCATGTTTAAGACGAAAGGGAAAATAAGCTTCTAAAAAAGTGTTAATAATCAACACAGAAGAATATAAAGGAGTATTCAGATTCTTGTGAATAAAAGCTGGAAGGGACACAGTTACGTTTATTGGACATCACGTGCCAATTTGAGTATGTCTCGTGGCAGGAGATAATGATTGCCATCGTCATGTGAAATGGAAAAAGAATTTCCAAGAATTACATCAAGTTGAGAGATAGCAACAAGCTATTGAGTTGCATAGGGTTTGGAACTAAAGTTTGTGCAACTGTACTAGTGGTAAATAAAGTCTACACGTACTTTACAAACTTTTCAGTTCAACATGATGTTTATCGTCGCTGCATCAAACGTTTATTTACGTTTTCCAGCTTTACATAGCAGTTATTGATATTTTGTTAGACCTTACTGAAAACTGGTCAATCATATGGAGAAAAATCAACTACCTTACTGAGACGGACTCGTCAGGGTTGGCAGGTCTGAAAACTGAGGATGAAAATGGGGCATCAAAATTTGTTGGCAGGTCTGTCTACAGCCTGTTTGCCAGATCTGGTCGTGCAGCCTGATCTAAACTTTGCTTATTTACATTAATAGGATATGGCTTTAAAAATCACTGATCTGGAATGCATCCTGGAATAGCTTGCACATGCCAGATTTAATACGAGACAAAAGTTGCAACTAAATCATTTTATGTTCTATTTCTTATATTGGTATGATGCATTTATGTTACAAATGATGTCACATATGATGATCATATCATTTCAAGTGAAAGTGGTATAGTTTAATGTAAAGCATTTTTCTAAGTTATCATGTTTTCACTAGATGTATGTTGTGATGATTCCCAATGTTAACTTTATTTTGCAGTGATTTCTCCAATTTTCAGTGTTGAATATATTATCTTTAGAAAAAGTATCGTTTACAGGAAGTAATATTATAATTTGGTTGACAGAATTTTCATGTAGTTACCACAGGTATTGTTCATGAAGTAACATTTTACAGAAAACAATCCACCCAATCCGCAGAACTTTAATGGTCCTGATAGGTATGTGTGTGTGTGTGTGTGTGTACACTACATTTTGTAGGATTATGTTAATATATTTACTTACTCATTTGTTTATGTCATATATCAGATGAATGTACCCCTGTGACACTGACATTCCCCAAGCCTTCCTATCAGTAAACTAAAATTATGTTTCCATATCCCAGTGATTGAATATTGTTATATGTTTATATTGTTTGATGTGTTTATATTGTTTTATGTGTTTATATTGTTTTACCCTTCAAATATTTTTGTTGTTGATATTCATGTATTGATTAGAGACTTTTCTTCAATTGTCTTTTAAAAATAAATAGCTCATTAGTCATCAGATTTTACAAATATTGCTACATTTTTTGCATTTTTTTTTTGCCTTTTATCAAAATAACAGCACTTGCAACTGTTGGAACAACATGTATTAAATAACCACTGACAATCAACTTGAATAAAATAAAAATTAAAAAACAGCTGTAAAAGATAAAAAATACAGTAGACCAACCTTTCTGCCAGAAATTACGGTCTCTCAAGACATGTGGTCTCTCATAAAAGGTCATAACACTATATAATCAATAAATCTGTGCATTGAGAATAAGGTCTCTCAAGACAGGCAGTCGCACATAACAGTGGTCTTTCAAGACGGGTTTTACTGTATTAGTAATACTAGTATCATAGACTGTGGTACTGAAATGCTTTTCTTCAGGAGTTTGAAAAACATCAGCTTGCCTTACTTTGTTTCTTAATCATACAGAATTAAATATTCCATTTCTAGCAACATACTCACCTGGCACCTGCGAGGTTCTAGGTTCATTTCCTACTTTCAGCATGTGCTAGAGAGTAAGCGGTTGCCAAGTCTAGGTCATTGATTTCATGTGCATTTGCAGGTTTACTTCAGCACAGAGATCATCACACACTAGTGTCTGCGCATGTTTGGATTACACTAAAAGGTAGCTCATATAAAATTAGATCAGTCAGGTTTAATATAATCTATCTGCGTGAGCAAATTCATCAGAAAGAAAAAACAACACACATAGTAGATTGAGTTGTCCAGATTTTTTTCCCTGGGCTAGAGGAATCAGTCTTGGCCCAGGGTTAATTAAGTTCACATGTTGCCTTTAAAAATCATGTATTTGAAGTCATCGATGCACATATTTTAGCAAGTGAAATGTACAGATTTTTCACATTCTGTACTGTTTTCACTGAAAGATGCTTCATTTAGTGTTCAAGAAAAAGAATTTTCTCCTTGTTTGTTGGTAAGATAGAGAAATATAACCTAGTAAGATGGATTGTATAGGTTACATGTTGCTTTACTGGGGTGTATAGAATGATGTGAATACTTAGAACCCACCTAGAACTGACAACGAAGCATGTATGTGGTTGAAGACTACAGTTACATTCCTTTGCGCTCCAGTAAGCTATCATATAATGAACTTATTATCTCGTGACCCTTGCATAAATTTATTTGCTGAACATATTAGCTGCCATTGTTGTCTATGCCAGTCATTAGTTACCAACAGCATGCAAGTTTTAGCAGTTACCTCCCTTTGACCAAAACACACAAATTATATTATAGAGATGTATTTGGATCACAATTGAGATATTTGCATTGTAATGTTTCAGACAGAAGTTTTTCATCATTTTTTAAATCCAGCTGTGTATTTTTTCCAGTCATCTATGAGGCGCTGCAGCGGACAAAAGCTGGTCCAATAAGAAAGTTGCAGTTGAAATTTCGATGTCGTATGTAGAGAAATCCAATATCACGTTTTGAATTAAAGTGCATGTCCTTAAAGTTCCATTTTCGAGATCGAGATTTTAGATTTTATATGTTAAATTATACAGTGGTGGTTTATAAAATTCTATTTTCTACGTCTACGTTTTACAGTTTATATTTTGAATTACACAGCGGTGGTTGAAATTTCAATATCATACATCGAGAATCCCTAATTCACATGTTGTATGTAACTGTTTGTAATGAAAGTTCTATTTCATATGGCGAGTATTTAGATTTCATCTGTTGAATTTCACATCAACGAGAAGCAGCCTCCTTGTTTAAAAATAACGCGGTCGTTCCTGAGAGTGACCTCTAGTGAAGAAATTCATAGTAATTCTTAACCCGTGAATTGTAACTTTCAAATTGTAAATGCATGAAATGTAATGGTGCCTCATAATTGAATACATGAATGATGTATCTTAATACTCGATATTATTTTGAATTATTAAAGTGGACATTGTGTAATGTAACTTTTAACACCACATCATTTCACCATATAAAAATAACAATTCTGACAAGCACAATAAAATGTCCAACTACTGCTGTGTAATTCAACAGATACAATCTAAAAACTCAACATACAAAATGGAACTTTCAGCACAATCAATGTGATTCAACATGTTAAACTGAAACTCTCAACATGTGACATTAAAATTTCAACAACTGCCGTGTAATTCAGAAGATACAATCTATAAACTCGACATTTGACATCGAATTTTCAACCAGCTCTGTGTAATTCAACAGATGAAATCTAAATACTCAACATATGAAATGGAACTTTCAACATAAACTCTTTGAACCAATACGTAAATTAGGAATTCTTGATGAATGACATTGAAATTTCAACCACCGCCATGTAATTCAAACAACACAATCTAAAACCTTGACATATAAAATATAACTTTCCACCACTACTGTTTAATTCAACAGATACAATCTAAAATCTTGACCTTGAAAATGGAACTTTAAGGAGAAGCATTTTTGATACAACACGTGAAATTGGAATTCTTTTCATATGACATTAAAATTTCAACAGCAACGTTCTGATTGAACCACCTTTTGTTCACTATGGTGCCTCATAGTCATCATGTAAATTACCTACACCCAGCTTGGAAGTCACATGATCTAGTTGTGACCTTGTTGGAGTTCTTACACTCGACTTGAAAAATTTGAAATAGAAGTATTGGATATTGATTGGATATTGGATCTTAATAATTGACCAATCATATTCCAGGAATATAGTTAATGAGGTAATAAATTGATCTTATTCCATCAAGCATGAATTCCTTCGTTTACCAACATACAGGAGGAAGATTTGGTTTATCTTGGATATTTTGGGATATTAAGGAGGCTTGCCAACATCAAATCTGTCATAATCGGACATATTAGGCAACCTTGAGAACATGGATCAAAACCTGTATTTTATATTAGACAAATTACTTTCAGTGGACTATCAGAATAGGTCATTATCATATATTATGAATATTATGACAAAATTTGATTGAGATGGAACAGAAATTTCCACTGAGCCAGATTATGAAAAATTGTAATTGGCACAATGACTTTGTGTCTCTTTGTTGATATAAGTTTTTTTTAACTTGTGTAACAAGCTAGTAAAAGTAGTGAATACAAAGATAACATCGATCTACTTATTTCAGAAAAGGACATTGATGTTGTGGATTTCTTGCTTCATTATAGTCATCATTAATAATCCACATGGTTTTCATAGAGTGAACTATGATTGAAAATAAATTTCATCTGTTTGTAACAAATGTAAAAAGAACCTGTCCAGAATGAGCTAAATTTATGTGGATTTTTATCGAGCTTTCATGCAAGTATCAGACGAAATCCACTGTAGATTTTTTCTTAAATAAGTGTGTTTTTATTAAGTAAAAGCTAATCATAAAGTTTATTTGCATGTTATATCTATCATTTTTGACCAATTTAGTCATCAGTCTCCAGGACTTCAGCACAAGAGACAAATCTACAGAATTTTTTTTAGAGTTTTGTAAGTAATAATAAGTGAAATAACATCTTTTAATACAGTGTGGTAATTTATAGATACTTTAAGTACAGAATGGATGGGTTCAGTATCAGAAATGTCATTGACTTAATATCCTGAATTTCTATATATTGTAATGTGTAAACAAGTTAAGTGTTTTGTAACCACTATTAAAGACCATTGGTGGCAGTAACTTTGGAGAAATCTCCAGTATTGTTTGTTCAATCTCCTGCATTTTCTAATTGGCACTCCTGTAGTTGGCTTCTGCATTTATATTTTATGCTCATACTTAGGGGTTGGATCTGAATTCATATTGCTCAGTAATGTTAATATTGTTTCATCCTCTAATAACTGGTCTTTTTTGTATCAAATGTTCTGCATACCATCCAGAACTGTTTGTTAATTATTTTGCTTGTTTTCTTCCAATTAGAGTTTTTCTACGAATTTATCATTGTATTTTGACTTGATTTGATGTTGGGGGAGGAGAGGAGTTAATTTATTTCATCAAATTCATAAAAGGGCATTGCTTTTCATACACTTACTATAAGGCAGAAATATTATGTTGAGTTGACTAGCTTGCCAGCAGACCTCTGTCTGGCCTTTTGTTCTCAGTTTTGTTCTGCAGAATAACTCGAGCTGTACCATCTACAGTGACCATTTGGTTTTGGCTGGATTGCATTTGAAGTAATATAGAACATAATTATTTTGGGGTCAAAGGTCAAAGTCACAGGTTAAAAGAAGAAAACTGGTTTCATAATAACTTGAGTTCAGCATCATCTACAGTTTCAAACTCAATGAATGGCTTGCACTTGGGGTAAGGAAGAATCCTATTGATTTATAGATCAAAAGCTAATAGGTCAAAGTCACTGACTGAAAGAAGGAAAATGGTTTCTACAAAGTAAGTCTTATTCACCACCATCTGCAGTTAACAAATGGATGACTTGCAAATTTGGTAAGAAAGAACCATATTGATCCTAGATTGAATGCCATGTTCACTGTGATTGAAAGAACAAGAAAGGTTTCTGTACAGTAAATTGGGTTCTCCAACATCTAAAGTTACCAGTTTTGTGGCTGTCTTGCACATCGGTTAAGTAATAAGCCTATTGATTTCAGGGTCAGGGGTCATGGTCACTGTGGCTGAATGAAGAAAATTCTTTTTGGACAACAACACCTGTTCTGCATCATATACTTAGATCACATTCTGTGGATTCCTTGCACTAGAGTAAAGGAAGAAGCCAGTAAATTTGGGGTTTAAAAGGTGAAATAAAAGGTCACCTACTGAAAGTTATTTTCTGCATGCACATGTCTGTAGTCAATCATTTACTTTATCAAGTCTGTGGATGACTTACATGTTGGTTATGTAATAAGCCTAATTTTGAGTTAGAAAGCCTAATTTTGGGTTAGAAAGGTCAAAAGTTGGGG
>JAECUM010051356.1:0-34170 GCA_016617855.1 Megalonaias nervosa | reverse complement strand
TATATATATAGAGAGAGAGAGAGAGAGAGAGAGAGAGAGAGAGATGCATACATCCATCCATCCATCCACACATACATCAATTGAGCCATTCTAAACTTATTCTGGTATAGTGTAAGACACTTTACTCATACTTGTATAAGATGAGACATTCTAACCTTATTCTGGTATAGTGTAAGACACTTTACTCATACTTGTATAAGATGAGACATTCTAACCTTATTTTGTGTAAGGTAAGACACTCTAGTCTTATACTTGCATAGAATTAGACTTTCTACTCTAATTCTGGTACAGGGTCAGACACGTATAAGATGAAACATTATTACCTTGTTCTGGTATAGTATAAGACACTTTACTCATACTTGTATAAGATGAGACATTCTAACCTTGTTCTGGTATAGGGCAAGACACTTTAGTTTTGAGACGTTCTAACCTTTTTTTGGCATATGGTAAAACACCCTATTGTTATACTTATATAAGATTAGATCTTCTAACCTTATTCTTGTATAGCTTAAAACACCTTACTCATACATATATGAGACATTGTAAACTGATTCTGGTGTAGGGGTAACACACTCTAGTCTTGTATAAGGTGAGACATTTTGACCTTATTCAATTACATTTTTTTAAAACAACTTCTCAATTATTTTTCATTTTAAGTTATATATTTTAAAAAATTAATGATGTAAAAAGCATCACTTTAAAAAGACAAATTGTTTGAGGAAAGGTAAGATTTTTTTCACAAGATTTTGCAATGATTCGCATGAAGGAAATTCGTGAATTCTAATTAAGCAAAAGTTCTATATAGTGAGAGACCTCTGCATAAAATTTCTGTCTTCATTAATGATTTGTTAATGACTCTGTAGTTAAAATTTTCATGAACAACATATTAGAATAACAACTTCATTAATTAACATGATCTGTATGCAATATTAAATTTGTGTTATGAAAAATTGTGCAGAATGACACTTTACTGTTTTCAGAAATGACAGATTATGTAAGTATAAAATACACATATTTCTGTTACAGTTCTCATTTGATGGAAGTAAAATGGAGAAAAGATTGGATCAAGTTCTATTCAAAGTCACGAATTTATTTTCCAGGGAATTGGAGTCATGTGCCCAGAATATCACATTTCTGGCACTCCTGTACCAACATGGCATTTTAAGAAGATAAACTAAACCAAGTGGTAATTTTAATTTTTAAGTTATAAATTAATAAAATCAACTTGTACTTAACACTTTTTTTGTGTGTAAAAAAAATCTATCTAGTAAGATTAAGCAGAAACAACTTTAGGTTGACAAATGAAATTTGGTATTTACCGGTATATGTAGATGACCCAATTTAATTTAATTTGCCACTACAGCATTTAAAAAATATTATTCAAATTTTTAAAATCTGTTTTTTTTTTTTTAATTGTCTCAGACTAAAATTTTACAAGACTACATGAGGTGGACACACGATATTTGAGAGGCATATTTGTATTCATGTACAGATTTACCTAATTAGAATGGTCAACATGGTCAGATCTCTGACTTGCATGGCAGCCTACTCTAAACAATGAACAAGACATGAAATGCAATGAACATTAGACTTATACGTCATAACAAAAAGGGGTCTCATTCAACATCTGACACTGGTATAGACAAAGAACGCAAACTAATAATTAATTAAGAAGTTTATTTTAATTTCATTTTTATTTTTAAAACCCAAACCACATTTGTCTAACCGTGATATGGATAAATTCTAAACACAGTGCAATTATATAGACCATTCCTAATCATATTCCAATATTTGAAGTCTCTGTCTTAAATGTCGTAGGAGTAGCTTAGTATCATTGCTTTCATGTACACACTTTTTGTCAAAATAAGTAGTACAAAAGAAATCCCATCTTTTTATTTGAAAATTACATGGATACAAATATTAGTTTAATAATCATATTTACTGTTTGAAGTACAAAAGTTAAAATTCTTTTGTAATACTTTTTATGTATTTCAGACCAATCAAATCAATCTTAACACGTAAGAAGACAAGTTGAAATGAACATGGGGGAGACTTCTTTGAATTCAGCTATGATCGAAGATGCTGATGCAGTATTAACTTTAGAAGCTAACAGGTACATACTCATATGCATTCTTGGTTAAATCAAAATACTGTTTTTGTGACACCATTTTAATCAACTATAAAATGACTGCATTACGACTTCGATAATACGTGAGATTCGTTCATGTTAATGATGTGATCTTGCATCAAACTGGCTGAGCTGGTTACTGCAATGTGGACCATATTTCTGATGCGACTTTGATCAATCTTGGAGTACATGTTTAAGGCATCAGACAAGTTCGATTATGCAAGATGTGCACATATTAATGACGCGCTCTTGCATCTGACTGGTCGAGTTTGTTACGTCCTTGGAAGATATATATCTGATCTGGTTTTGCTTAAACTGGGAATATGGGCTTGTGTCATTATGATTTCAGACGAGTTCAATAATGAATGAGATCTGTGCATAGTATTAAGTTGATCTTGTATCATATCAACTGAGCCTGGTATCACCCAGTAAGCCTTATTTCTGATCCGATTTCGTCAAAACATCTTTCTATATAAACACCCACATTTGTCTTTCTTTATGTGAAACACTTGTCAAACGAGGTTGCGAGTTCGAAACTCGCGGAGGCATCCAGAATGTTTATACCTTTTTAATTTTTATTTTCAAACTTTCTTTTAATTTCGCTCATCCTAATTTTTAAAAATTCTTTCATACTTTGTTTTTTGTTCCCGTCCTAGGACGGGGAATTAACCTAGTAGAATATAGAGCTATATGAGCAAGATTTAGAACTAGTTCAATAAAGAGGTTAGATCTTCATTTTTTGAGTAGATATACAGAAATATTTCATCAATTAAGTAAAAACAATGAATTGAAACGAGTGACAATAAAAATGTTTCCACTTCACGAGTGAATAGCGATTGTGAGTTTACTTATAAATATATTTATTCTTTATTTTGTTCACTTTTACATTCAAACGTGAATTTTTGGTCAACTTTGCAGTATTGTTAGGTATCAGACACTGTATTTTTCGAACACCTAGTTTAATTTCTTTCATCAGAAATGTGTACCGTTTGTCGTAGAGTAGTACCGGTATACAATACTGTATGGGTGACAAAGAAACAAGTCATTCAAGTTCAGTCACTGACATTTTCTATGATTCACGTGGAAAGGCAATTATTAAGACGTTGTAACTTGAAGTCTACTTTTTGCTGTTTGGAAGTCGGTTTAAGGCATTTCTTCATGACACCTCAATGATAGCACAAATGTACACAAGAGGGTTTATAGCTGACACATTTAAAGATCTTGACATCCTGATGTGGGGAGAGAGAGAGAGAGAGAGACAGAGGAAAGAAGGGAAAGAGAGTAGGAGCATAAAATAAAAAAATGAAATATGTCAATATATGAAAACACAGGTTTAAATAACTACATATGGGCAGACATATTTTCTAATGAGAAAAATTAATTCCAAATGTGTTATTGCTACTATGGTGATACAATTTTTCTCCCACTGATATATTTCAGTATCTCATTAAGAAATACATAATAATGAGCAAGATATACAAACATTAATGAGGTGAGCTTGCGTCTGATTGGCAACTTGTCGTTTCTTGATTGGCCCTATGCAAAGTGCGGGTACTGATAGTATAAATGTATAATGAATGGTAAATATAGGAAAGAAAACAGCAGCGGTCAGAATAAATATATTTAGTCAATTTTTATGACAGAATTTCTTTTATTCTGTGATTTGTATGTGTAAAATTGAATCATAAGGAATGACAAGTTTTGGAGGCTTTAGTGAAGCGTGAACATAGGATTACTTTGAAATGAACATATCGCTACTAATTTTGTGAAAATGTGTTTATGGTATGTTGAAAATGCTTTTGTGAATAGAATTTCATTAGTGTTACAGTTAGTGAAACAAAATGAAAGTTATGGCGAGATTTACATATTAGTCACTCATTTAGAGTACTCATGTTAAACGCATCTAATTCTTTTCATATCTGATGAATACTCAGCACACTTTCCTCTTCGCTATGAATTTTTAGTTTTTGTGAATTTATATGTTCCATGTGACGTCTAAATAGGTAGTGAATATAACAATATAAGAACAAAATGGACTGCTTATATCCGATTCTTGCTGAGTTTCTAGAAAAATTGCTTAAGAATGTATATTTCGTAACTTTTGTTTGTGTGTGGGCGAGAATTTCAATACATACATTGTTGATCAAGCAACCAATGAAAAGACATATATATTGGTGGATATATGGATGGATTGATACAGAAAATATAAAAGCAAGTAAAATGAAAACAGATGAGTAGGTAAATAGATTGATTTATAGCAATAACAAAACAAAACAGAGATAAATCGACAGATATGTTATAATGCTTTAAGTAGATATGTTATAAAGTTTTTAAAAAAATACAATTAAAAATGATTAATATTTTCATCGTCCAGTTCTTGAAGCAGGCTATCACATTTTGATACTGTTGATGGACTGTATATACCGCTTAGAAGTCGAGTCCAACTGCAATCTGCCATCGCATTATGCGATGACAGAGCATGGTCTATGTTGTTTGCGGTTGAGCTTGACTTACAAGCGAGTACATACTATGGTTCTTGTTGTACTTTTTAATATTTTGTAGATGTAGTTATGGAAGGGATGATTACTAACAGTTACGACCTTAGCAAACGAGGGACCCGCTTTGGATCATTTTGGCGGGGCCCCCTGGATTTACGCGTGGGCCCCCTGTGAGCAATGCATTTGGTAATAAACTTTTAAACAAGTTTTGTATGATATTGAACTTAAAATTTTCTTCCATCGCTTTAAAATTACTTTCTCCAGCTTTTTTCGACCGGTGTACAGTGCACCGCTGTTACGGGCTATTGGTCAGTCGACATTACATACAAAGGGAGGCAACTCATGAAATCCAATAGAATCCAACAGATGTTGCTAGGACAAAGCAACAAAATATCTGTTCGATCCGCCAAGGTATAGATAAGGTTAACATATCGGAACTTTGGCTAGCGAAGATGGGATTTATAGGGTTGTTCCACTACAATTACTGAATAAGACTTGATGTCCGATATTATTTTGTTATTTTCATTGTCCTTTACAATCTTTAGTATACTTTCATACCAGCAAATGAAATACAGCAAAGGGCACACCAGAAAAGAGATTAGAGATAAAAAAAAAATATCTATCTCATTATAAAATCTAAAAGGTACTAATTCCATTGCTAATATGTTCTTGAAGAAAAAGACACAGTTATTAGGAAAAAATCTGGTCGAAACTTCAAAATATTTATCAATAAAATATTTAACTTTTTGCCTTTTCAGTCAAGTATAAAATTAATTTAACGACATGTAAAAAGACTTAATTTATAGATATTTTAATGAGCCACTATCATATACAGTTATTTTATCCGTGTGGAAAAGCTACACGAACTGCATCCATTTTTAAGTCATCATGAAAGTAAAACATTTCCAGGAAAAGTGGCAAATAATAAAATTACAAACGTGTAGAGAGAACATGATGTGTTTTTTATGATACATTGTATTTTGAATGATCTGTACGACCTGTCATCCTACTCAACAATAAAAATGATTAAACCAAGTGAACGCGATAACTCAGTTGGTAGAGTTTCTAACTCTTAAACCAAGGGTAGCGGGAGTAGTAAAGGAAGATGAGGATCCTAAACCAAAAGAGGATCCTTGGCCAGAAACCCCCATCCCCTCTCCCTAATTTTAATTTCTGAACCAAAAGAGGATCATACACCAGAAACCCCCACCCCCTAACAAACAGATTTTTAAAAAGATTTAATTCAATCAAATATACTGGTATAAAACCTAAAATAATAAGCGACTGTATTAAAAAAGTTGGTTATCATTTATCGAGCAAGTATGGATCAGTATTGTTATTCGCAACTGAAAATGATGAGAGAATAGTAGGTTGGGCAGATGATCCAATGACATTTATTGACAACATGTTTGATAATGATATTTGTAAACATTTACTACTGTTGTAACCATAGTTTATAATAATCTTTTTCATACCTGCTGACTCTCATTGGTAGGATATATGTTAACATGCTGTCAATAATACGAAACTCTCGTATTAAATCGTCCATATCATATTTTACACCTCGCAAATAAGGTTTTATCTGATCAAATAATTTTTTATGAGCGATAATTGCTATCTTACAAGCATTTTTTTCTTCTCAAGTTGAGGCACAATTTTCTTACATGCTGTTGAAAGAGATACACCGACACCAGATATTATTAACAGAAACGGATGTAATGATGCTCCACTTGAAATTATACCAGAGCTGGTTATCAGCAGTGGTAAGTATGATATTATTCGAGGTATTCTACTGTAATACTTATAACATTGTTTTACACACCGTAGGTTTTTATGATAATATCTGTAATATTGCATTAGAGCGTCAACATCTTGTTTTGGAATTTCTTCTGAAATATGATTGAAATCGATGATTTGTTTTTTTCATTATACAATATCTGCTTACAGTTTTATATAATATTAAAAACTCTAGCACCAACAATCGAATCAAGAAACTCACGGAACTTTTTATTGTTAGGATCAGCTATAAAATCTCTGTACTTGTCATAAACATCTGACGAAGTATCATTATATCGTTTATCTGTTAGTACATCATTTTTCTTTAACCAAGTAAATGAATCAAAAATATCTCCTACTTCACGTTCGTACAAATCTGTTTTATTCACCAAATTACTGTAATATTTTTCTGTTTCATCAATATACCCTAATACCAAGCTTATTTGATCTAACGTGAAATTTTTTAGAACAAGATGTTGTCTGATAATTGCATTTGCTACCACGAAATTTGCTGGCATTAATTTTCGGAGTATGTATGTGTTAAGTTGGATAAGAATAACAGCATCAGCTACTTTAACCAATAAATTTGCATATGATAGTCTTGTGAACATTTTCTCAACTTCTTTGTAATAATTTCGTAATGACAATTGTCTAGAGCGTTGGAGTGATGGAAGTGGAATGTCGTCCTCATAACTTATGTCGTAATAAGAATCAATTTTTTTTCCATCTGTGTTTGTAGGACTTCTTCAAAAAACTTATTTTGCTCATCATCGCTGAGATAACTAATTTCATTGTCAAAATCATTGATTATCGCTAGAGATTTGTGAACAATAATTGGATCAAATTCTGGTTTTTTACGTATCATTGGTAGAATTGCGTTCGAGTATGCTTTAACAATTAACTCAGCATTTGGTGTTATGGTAACAATTTTAACTAGGGTTTCCTTGTCATGGTAGTACATACCGAGATATTTAAAAATACCTCGTTTTAAAAAACTATTATATAACTTTCTGTTTCTTTTTACTCCTATTATCTTAGATTCCGCTAGCCTGTCAAGACGATTATGATTTTCGTTTATTCGTTATCTTCCCCCGCTTTTCCACCATGTGCTGGTGCTTTTATTAAGTCCGATTTTATTATCAAATCTATATTTTTAAAGTCAAGCTCGATCAATATTTTTTTAAACACAGTTTCAGCTTGTTTTTGTTCTTCTGGACAATCATCAGGATGACAGAAACTTCTTATAATATCAAAGTTTTCTATTGCTTTCAACAGTTGTGGTCTTCTCATATATATAACAGAATAAAAAAATTTTCTTCCTCTGACAATGGAGAATTTATCATTGTAATTGTAAAATTTTTCTTGGTATTTATTATACGTGCTGATAGTGACTGGTCCCCAACATCTATGTTAGGGTTAAAAATATTATCATAAAATTCTCTCGCAACGGTTATAATTGGTGGTTCTGACATTATTTTATAGCACTAGATTAAATTTGATCATCGAGTGTATATATTTGAAATGATTCAGTCCTGGAAACGCACGTTCAGCAGCGAAAACATGAACTCGAAAATATAAGTACTTGTTGACAGTATTTTCTGTCGGAATCGTAAAATAATGTGTTGTTGAAATATAAGTGTCTGTTGTACTGTATAATATTATCCAGTCGATATCATCATTTGATCCTTCCAATCGCCAATTATAAATTCGACCAACACTAGAATTTAATCGACCTCGCAGATGAAATTGCCAAATAGCAACTGCAATGGGACATTTAATTTTGATCCAAAAATTTTCAACTTCTCCATTGGTCGTCCACTCATGTCTATCAGAGAAAGCGTAATAAGGATAATTTTCAGGATAATATGCTGATGCGCTTACCTGAAACCCAACTCGATTGTCAGTTGCCTTAAAAAGTGTTGGAATATACCCAACATTGTTTTTGGTTCGTTTTACACCACTAGACACACTGTCAACATATGCTTTATTTGTCAGATCATTAGGGTTAACTGGAACATATGTCGTAGTTATTTTATTATTTCTAATGTTTCTGTTGCCTGTCACTAGTCCACTGGATCTCTTATCATAGGGGGTAAGTTCTTCTTTTAACTGAGCATAACTAATAGCATCAGGATCATTAGCTGGTGGTGAGGTTGTCGGTAATCCAGTTATTTTTGAATTTGACATAGGTTACCTGTCATTGTGTCACCGGCTTTTTTAAGTTTATTATCGTCAGCAGATTTTAGTTGCGCATAACTTACAGCTTGTGTGTTATCTACATTTGCTGGCGGATATACAGTTTCTAACCCAATAATTTTTTTACTCAACATGTGAATAACACCTGTAACTGTCCCACCGGTTTTATCAAGTTTGTTATTATCAACATACTTCAACTGCAAATAACTTACCGCTTGAGTCTGATTTAAGTTTGCTAGTGGATATCCGGTCTCTAAATTTATAAAAAAAATTTCCTGACATATCTAAGTTACCGCTTAAAGTTCCTCCTGTCAGTGATAGTTTATTATTGTCGACGAATTTAAGTTGTGCATAACTAACAGCTTGTGTATTAAAAACATTTATTGGCGGATAATTTGTTTCTAAATCTAGTACTCGTTGATTTGACATAGACAGGTTTCCTGTCATTGTATCGCCAGTTTTTTTCAGGTAGCCCGATAAATCAATATTGCCGTTTGTTATTGTACTTACAGCCGACGAATCTCCTAATGATGTTCCAAATTTTGTATAATACCTCATTATTTATTTATTGTCTGACAATTTTTATATGTAAATTATATAACATAAAATTGTATAACAACGATGGCAAAATCATCGATATTAAACTTTGATACAGAGCGGTTGGTGAAACATAAACATAACAATGAACTTCCAGATTGTCATTATCTTATTGCTGGAAGAACTGGATCGGGAAAAACAAATTTGCTTATGAATTTACTGCTGGGCAATAATTTTAACTACGATCGAGTTTATATTTACACAATTAACCCACAACAGGATAAGTACGAGCTACTTAGCGAATATAATCACAAACTTCATGATGATCTTGAGGCTGGTGAAGATTTTTTTTATTATTAGACAACCAGAAGAATTTGTTCCAGTTAATCAACTTGATTCAGATGAACATAAGATAGTTGCTTTTGACGATGTTCCGCTAAACAATGAAGAAATGAATAAAATAAGATAATATTTTTCACTGTCACGTAATAAGAAATGTAATTCTATTTATCTCGCCCAAGGTTTTTATGATGTTGACAGATTTATTAGACGAAATACTGGTTGTTTTATATTATATCCCGGACTGGACAATGTTGACGTTAGAAATATTGCAAACGAACAATGTGGCGACGTAACGAAAGATAAATTTATTGAACTATATCATCAGGCAACAAAAGATAAATATAACTTTTTCTTATTCGATAGACTAACACGTGATCCAGATAAAATGTTTCGCTGTTGTATTGACAGATACTTGCAGTAAGTTTTATCAAACATCTTTGATATAATTATGGATAAACGAGCAAAGTACAGAAAACATATGGAAGATTTGAAAAAACTTGCACAATCTCAGGCAGAATTTAAGCAAAAAGTATAGCAAGCACGACGTGAACAGATAGTTGCCGTAGAAACAGCAGCTACAGCTCTTAAACCAGTTACTGAGGCTTTACTTGGAAAACAACCTGAAACTAAACCACTATCAGAAGAAGAACTTAAAAAATTGCAGGAAAAAGGCTTAATCGGACTAGTTAAAGAACAACAAGAAGCAGCTGCTGAGAAAGTTGTTGCCAGATCTGAGGAAGAAAGAAAAAGATTAGCTGAGGCACTTGTAGCAAATATTGCTGATCCTGCTGCTAGACAAGCTGAACTAAATCAGCTGATCAATAATCCACTTGCATTTGAGAAAAGATTATCAGAGTTAAGTTTATCGAAATTAGAAATATTCTGTGGAGATTATCAGAAAAATTAGAGGATATTGAAAATGAGCAAGAAAGAGTTGGCGAGTTAACGGTGAAGTTTATGGAAGTTGGAGAAAAAAGACGATTTTATAGAAAAAAGCAAATGATAAAACAACAGATGATGAATATCGTGATTTTTTAAGAGAACATGATATAAATGATAATGATAATAGAAGAACCTGGGCACAGGATAGATACGACGGACTTATAAATATTTTAAGGTATCTAATAACAGACGGCAATGATGCTGACGCTGAATTAAATACAGCTACGAAAAAGAAGATATGCTTCCAATCGTTGATAGAATTAAGAAGGGTATTATTGCTAGAGTCTTTTATAAAACAGCTGATGCTAGCAGAGGAACAGGTTTTGGTAGGGGGTGGGATATTCATAGGAAATTTAAAATAAATGATGAGTTCGCGTAAAAAAATATAAAGCTCAAAAAGCTGAAAAAGAAAAAACTGGAACAGGAGTCACAGACTCGAGAGTAAAAATATATGCATCAGTTACTGAAATGATAGGCAGATTAATGCTATTGATATCATCAAAAGAGGCTGGAAATGTTGGTGTTGAAATTGACAATGAAATTATTGACATACTTTTTAGATCATTTTAGATCGGAAAATTTATTAACATCTGACGAATACGAAATTTTACATCGCGACTTAATTTTATAAAAAAAATATAATAATAACAATGTCAACAACATTATTACTAGACTCTTGCACAGCTGATAAAGATAGCGCAAATTTTTCAGTAAAATATATTCCACCAATACAACTTGATACTGAAAAGCAGTATGAGATAGGACTAATTTCCTGTACGTGTTGGCATTCTATGGCTAACGTAAAAACTGGAGTAAATGATGAATTTGAATTTGTAATTATGTATATTTTAAGAGATATATGGAGAAAAATTAAAATTCCACAAGGAACTTATAATATCACTGATTTAAATAAGACAACAAATGAGCTGATAACAAAGGCGGGCGGTATAGCTGATAATTTTGATTTATCACCAAATTATAACACGTTAAGAGCCAGATTAAAATTAAAAGACATGTTAGTCGATTTTACACCAAGAGAAAAAAGTATCGCACAACTGATAGGATTTACTGATGACAGTTAAGGTGCTTTTGAACAAACTATGACGTATGACGGTGAACTGCCAGTAAATATAACTGACGTAAACACAATATTAATAAATTGCTCTATTGCAGCTGGATCTTACTCAGCCCAGGGTAGTAAAGGACAAACAATATACAGATTTTCTTCAGACGTTCCACCGGGATCTCTCATGCAAATTAGTCCACGTCAAGTTATTTATTATCCGTTAAACGTTGAAAATCAAATAACATAAATAAGTATGTAATTGACAGATCAATCTGGACGAGAACTGGATTTGAATAACGAAGTTGGTACTTATTACCTGCACCTACGCGCGATCACTTCGTGATTGGCAATAAAATTATACAACCTCAGATATAAATAAACAGAGAAAAAAAATTTACAGAAGAAAAATAGTTGGAGTATTTTTTAGAAATATATTTACTAAAATTATAGAAAATGCTCCGGGAATAGCGCATAAAGTTGCACCAATTGCACTTGACGCGTCAAAAGCTTTTGCAACTGGAGCTGCATCTGCCGCTGAAACTGCGGTGGGACAAAAAAAAAATAGCTGATGAAATAAAAGGTACACCAACAATCAAACAAATTATATCAGAAATGGCTCCAACAAAAGAAACTCAACGTGCAATGATAACAACAAGAAAAAAAGTTTTATCACCAAAAGGAGAACAAATTATACAAAAATTAATATCAAAGGCAACAGCACCGAAATAATAAAATTTTATGTAACCCAATAAATAAAAAAAAATATCTGTTAAAAATTATCTTGATTTAGCAGAGACTTATGACACCGAAGACACCGTAACAGAATTTGATTATGTTGAGTATCTCGACGAAAATTCTAATGAACCAAATAAGACTGGCGTCAGAACATTTAATACCAGAGAGAGACGAGGACGTATTTCTACTGCCTCACAAAACAATGTTGAAAGTTCCTGGCCAGATTATGACAGTAGCTATCCACCTGTCGCAATTGATGATGATGTTCGTCCTTCGGTCTCGAAGACGACCATGACTTCAGATCTGGGCTGGTCTGTGAGTGCGCAGATGGCTGGTGAGGCCAATCTGCGCTCTGAAGAGTCTAGGGCAATGAGGACAGGGAGTTGCCGGGGGCTGGATGGACTGAAGGTCGGCGCTGGCTCTGCTCTTCCTCTGCTGCCGTTTCTGCTTGGCCTCATTGATCCGGTGCTCTTCAAATGCAACTGCGCCTGAGTTGATCTGGTGACGCCAGGCAGCGCGGTCTTCGGCAAGCTGCTCCCAGTTGTCTGGGTCAATGCCACAGGACTTCATGGAGGCTTTGAGCGTGTCCTTGAACCGTTTCTTTTGGCCTCCTCGGGAACGCCTGCCTTCAGCGAGTTCCCCATAGAACAGTCTCTTTGGGAGGCGCTCATCAGGCATACGGCAGACATGACCAGCCCAGCGGAGTTGTGACCTTCTGAGCATGGCATAGATGCTTGTCATCTCTGCTCTCTGGAGGACTTCTGTGTCAGGAGTCTTGTCCTGCCATTTGATGTGGAGCAGTTTTCTGAGGCATCGCATGTGGAAGGAGTTCAGCTGTTTTGCATGGCGACTGTACACCGTCCATGTCTCACAGGCGTACAAGAGGGAGGGCAGTACTACTGGGCGGTACACCTTGAGCTTGGTTGGCAGGCTGATTCCTCTTCTGTTCCACACAGTATTGTGAAGTCTGCCGAAGGCTGCACTTGCACGAGCAATCCTGAGAGTGACCTCTTCATCGATGGAGACTGTGCGCGACAAGGTGCTGCCAAGGTAGATGAACTTGTCAGCAACAGCGAGCTTCTGTCTATCGACGGTAATGCTGGGTTCGGTGTAGGGGACTGAGGGTGCAGGCTGGTACATGATTTCGGTCTTCTTCGTACTTATTGTGAGTCCGAAGTCTGTGCAGGCTTTGGAGAACCGATCCATATTTTCTTGCATGTCAGACTGAGTACCAGCATTCAAAGCGCAGTCGTCAGCAAAGAGGAAGTCACGGATGGTGTCTTCCTGGACTTTGGTCTTAGCCTGCAGTCTTCTCAGGTTGAAGATGTTCCCATCAGTCCTGAACCGGATGTCGATGCCAATGTCACCCTCACGGAAAGCATCGGTCAGCATCGCTGTGAACATCAGTCTATCCAGTGGCAAAGCCCCGGGTTCTGACTCCATCCCAGCGGAAGTCTACGCAGCTGGTGGTCCCTGACTGACGCAGAAGCTTACTGACCTCTTCCAGTCTGTGTGGTACCAGGAGAAGATTCCGCAGGAGTTCAAAGACACCTCTATTGTCCACCTCTACAAGCGAAAGGGGAACCGGCAAGCATGCGTCAACAACCGTGGCGTCTACCTATTATCCATCGCAGGGAAGATACTGGCCAGAATTGTACTAAATCGACTGACCGTCCACTTGGAGCAAGGCTTGCTACCAGAGAGTCAGTGCGGCTTCAAGCAGGATTGGGGCACCGTGGACATGATCTTCGCAACCAGGCAACTCCAGGAGAAATGCCAAGAGCAGAACGTCACTTTTGTGGACCTCACAAAGGCTTTTGACACTGTGAGTCGTGAAGGTCTGTGGAGGATCATGGCAAAGTTCGGATGCCCTGAGAAGTTCATCACCATGGTCAGACTTCCACGATGGCATGCTCGCCAGAGTACAGGATGATGGAGAGTTCTCCCTGCCCTTTCCAGTGACAAACGGTGTCAAGCAGGGCTGGGTTCTTGCCCCGACCCTGTTCAGCATGATGTTCACCTGTCGCAATTACAGCTGGAACAGAAGTAGCTCTTATAAATAATGACTGGTGTTTATTTAAAAGTGCTAGATATCAGCTAGCTAATCAAACTGTTGAGGATATTTCAAGTCATCTACAAGTTGCCAGCACAATCTTAAATTCTATTTTGTTTTCTGGCGATTACTCCGGATCAACTGCAATTAATATAATGTGGTTTAAAGATACTGGAGGTGGTGCAGCTTTATCAGGAGAAGTTATTTCGAAAGGTGTTTTATTCCATGGAGCTAATGCTGCTGTAGATTTTCCAATTGTAAGAAGTTTTCTTATTATTAATGCTGCTGCTTTAGGTATACCCCCACCAGCTGCAGATGCGGACCAAGCCGCTACATTAGTTTCACTTACGGCTGCTTGTAATAATATTGGAGTAGATCCTCCAGCTGCAGCTGCAGACGGTTTCGCAATGTTAGATCATGTTAATAACACGATTGGAGTAAGAAATACACGTTACAATGAGGGTTATGCTAGGAGAAAAGAACTTGCAACAGGATCGCCTCAAATTACAATGATGCTGCCGTTGAGTACAATATTTGGCTTTTGTCGCGATTACAATAAAGTATTTCGTGGAGTTAAACATACACTTATTTTAGATCGAGCAGAACAAAGTGATTGTTTATTTCGAGCTGGTGGAGCTGATGTACAATTTATCATAAACAAATTTGTGCTGTGGATGCCACGGATAACTGCGTCAATCACAAAAGCATCAGAATTAAATGATATGCTGCAAAAACACACAAACAGAATTTATTTTCAGCAACATAGAATATATCAAACAGCAGTTCCAAATACTACCGACTACACATGGCGAGTCACAAGAACATCAAGTGAACAACTTCCGAGGCAATTATTTGTTGTATTTCAGCAACAAGCGCGACGTGGTAACCAACAACAAAATAATGCAATACTTGATGTTAGACGAATATACGCTAGACTCAACTCCAAACAATATCCCGATCGAGCGATAGAATTCAATTTTGCAAATGACGCTAATAAAAATATTACTAGACCTTACATGTATTTTATGGATGCAATGCAGAAATATCAGGGCGTTCTAGATGGATCTCAGATATCAGGAGAGGAATTTCGTACACTTTACCCAATATTTTATTTTGATTTTAGTAAACATAGCGAGAGAGCTGTTGATTCTACAGCTGATATTAAAATTGCTTGGACACTAGGAGCAGTTGCAGCAGCACAGTTATACGTGTACGCGCTAGTGATCAGCGACAGATTTGTTACAATTGACTCTGTCGGAGGTAAAATGTCAGTACAAGTTTAATCTGTAATCTGTATATAATGACAAAATATATTGTAAAAGAAATATATTTAAATGATGGTCAAGTTAAAAAATTAGCTGCTGCTGTTGCTAAACAGAGGCAGGTATCATTAAAAATAAAACCTAGCACTGAAGGTACTTTAACAAAATTAATGCTAACCAAAAAACAAATAAATAAATACGATCGCAAAAAACCTTTTGTTTTAAATTTAAGTGCCACACAAGTAGCTGCAATGGGAAAACAAGGTGGTTTCTCTGGTCCGGCACTATCTGTAATGGCCAGAACGTTAATACCTAAAATTTTGCCAGTACTTGGTACATTAGGATTAGCAGCAGCGTCTGACGCAGTATCTGGCGGAACGAAAAAGGCTGTCTCAGACGATGGAATAAAGAAAATTTTTGTCTAAAGATAAATATAATGCCTAAACGAAAAACGGCAAAAAAAAAAAAAAATAAAATAAAATAAAAAAAAATAACAACAACGAAAAAAAAAAAAAAGACGCGATCGCGGCGAAAAACAAAGGTGGATTTATAGGACCGTTGCTGGCGGGAGTAGCGGGAAGTCTATTGCCAAATCTGTTGGGAATAGGCAGAGGACTAACATTACCAGGAACTCGGCTGCGTTGAGTAACTCTGATATACTTAATAAACTAAAAAACGTAAAACATTTCCGTGGAGTTTATTCTAAAGATGAACTTGATGATGCGATTGCTGGTGGTTCGTGTGTGATAAATATACAAGATTTTAATGACGGATCTGGCACAAATTTGGTAGCTGTTTGTAATAACAATCATTTTGATTTATTTGGACTTCCACCAAGTGATGCAATAAAAAAATATTTTTAAAAAATATAAAATAATAAATTATTCGTCTAATCAAATTCAGCCTGTTGGAACTTCTGTTTGTGGATACTATTGCGTGATGTTTATAAAACAAATGTCCCAGTTCTCTGGATTGGATTTTTTGAAATTTATTTTACAGTTTGACAAGAAACCTTCTCATGCCAATGATGAAATTGCAATTAATTTTGTATAAACTCGTTGATATAATGTCAACATATTGTCTCAGGTGCAAAACTAAAACAGCAAATAAGGATGAAGCAACAGAAAAAAACAAAAAATAATAGAATAATGATGAAAAGTATTTGTGTAATTTGTGGAAAAAGAAAACGTATGTTTTTAAAGAAATTATCACCAACACCAAAGTTGTCCGGAGCGGGTTGTCCTTGTCCGGACGTTGCTAGGGAAGTTATTTTAGTAGACGACTGAAAAATACATTTATAAATCTGAAACAAAATTTATATATCTGAAAAAAAAAAAAATTTTGGTTTTTTTGTCAGTTATAAATTAATAATGATATGCAAGTGCGATTGTGATAGAGATCTCTGCTTTGAGCAAAATAAAATTGTTACATACTGTCAGAAATGCAACAACAGAGAAATAATTTGAACAGGTATAGATATACATAAATTGATTGGCAAATTACCAAAACCAAAAGGCATTTGCACATTGCCAGGCCATAAATATACTGGACCTTATAAACCTCTTGATAAACAACTTGATGAGAACGATAATCCGCTGCCAGGACAAGAGCCTTACAATCAGGTTGATGCAATAACAATGCGCCATGATATCTGCTACCGAGAAAACGAACAAGATAAGCACGGCTGTGATAAAGTAATGCTAGACGAACTTCGTGATATGAAACCTGCTAACGGCCTGTTTCACAGGCTACGAGAGCGTGTTGATAGAAAGTTGGTGCCAGGTTTTATTGGATCAAAATATAAATTAGGACTCGGTAAAAAGGAATTGTATGATGATCTTGCCTCAGAGCTACATAAACCTAAAAAAAAAAGTTTACGCGACGTAAAGTTGTCGCAAATGCCGTTGACTATATCTGGGCGATAGATTTAGTTGATGTGTCAAATCTAGCTGAATTTAAGAATAATAAAAGATATCTTTTTAATGTTGTAGATGTTTTTAGCAAATATGCTTTTAGTGTACCTGTTTCAGATAAGACAGGAACGTCGATAACTGATGCGTTAACACAAATAATAACAAGTACAGAAAGAAAACCAAATAGAATCTGGACCGATCATGCAGCAGAATTTTTTAATAAAATATTTGAGCAGTTTTTAGAACAAAATAACATCAAAAAATATGTTATAGGAAATGAAGGTAAAAGCGTTGTCGTCGAGCGATTTAATCGCACGCTAAACAAAAAAATCCACAAATATGTGACAGCTAAAAATACGAGTAAATATATTGACAATCTACAGAAAATTGTTGACGAATATAATAACACGAAACACAGGTCAATAAAAATGTCGCCAAACGATGCAATTAAAAACCCAATATTAGCAAACGAAAATATGTACCGCAGACATAAATTTAAAGTTGGTGATAATGTTAGAATTTCTCTGACGAAAAAAAACATTTGAAAAAGGATTTACTCCAAACTGGAGCGAAGAAGTATTTGTTGTTGATGAAGTACTTTTAACAATACCAGTGACTTATGCACTAAAAGATTTATTAGGTGAACCTATAACTGGTAGTTTTTATGAACAAGAACTTCAGAAAACCGAACAAGATATATTTGTTATTGAAAAAGTTATTAGGAAAAAAGGTAATAAAAGTTTAGTTAAATGGCGTGGGTATAGCGATAAATTTAATAGCTGGGTACCAACTAAGTCGATTTCAATCACGAAGTGATCGAATAATGTTATTATAAATTTGTTCGTACTTCATCAGTACAGATTTACATTTGACTGGTCTACATAAGGAAATTTAATGTCATTTTCTTGTATTATTAACTGGCATTAAATTAAATATTTTCACAAAAATAAAATCATATTTTATATTTCTATGCTGGCCAGTTAATTTTATGTTAAGAAAAGGTTTTATAAGTTGCCAGAATATTTGTTGCTCTGTAATAGTAAAATTAAATTTTATTATTTTTTAGCGATATGATGCTTAACATTATATCGTCCAGTTGTCGTTGTACTGTAATTTTCTTTACTAACGACAAAGTCGTCGACGTCAACAACTTCATCTTCATTGTCATTGTTGTACAAAATATCATCTTCACTATAACCAGCAGATTTGTCTACATTGCCAGAGATGAAATTTACTGCTGTAAAATTGTCGTCGATGATTGTATTGTTGGCGATTGTATCACTTACGTATATATCAGCAAGTCTCTTCATTAAATCCATATTATAATATATTTTTATCTAATTTATAATAATAAGATGGCCAGCGAAACAAAATCTCCTGATGTAAAATATCATCAGAAAGTTGATATATTAAATTACAAAGAACTAGCTGAATCTTTACGAAAATGTCTGTCGGGATATAGTGCTTATTCTGTTAATGTCATTTTAACGCAAGGTGACACTGGTAAAATACTTCTAACAGCAGCAGAAAAAAATAAACTTAATGATAGCGCATTGATAACACTAAACTTTGATCGAGATTATATCCTAATGTTTGCCCATAGTTGTCTTACTAAGACCGAGCTAAGAAACATAATTAATCGTCATATTTAAAACTAAATCTGTCAAAGGTCAACGTTGAAGTTGTTGATTTCGTGATGCCGTCAGCTATATCTTTTACTCGTCGTGAATTAATTTTGTGATATTTCCCAGCAGCTGTTATTGATTTAAATTTTATTTCCTCCCCAGTGTTAAGGTTTATTGAAATTACTTGTCTAGCATACCTAGCACCACCAGCATCCCCACGTTTGTTATTTTCTTTTCGTGTAACTAGATCTAAATTTTCAATTCTATTGTCGGTTTTAATTTTATTAATATGATCGATGACTAGATTATTTGTAATTGGTCCGTTGAATGTTTCGTAAACAAAACGGTGACTGTAATAATGAACTTTATCAGTTTTAGTCCCACGTATACTTATATGTAAATAACCAGTGTCATGTAAACTTCCAACAACTTTTTTTGTTTTTATATTTCGAATAATTCCTCGATCATTAGCCTCATACAAATCAAATACAGGATGAGGTTGAAATTCGTTTTGTAATGATAAATTTTCAATATTATCATCAGTAATTGCGTTGTTTATTCTGTAAACTCTTTGTCCAGCTGAAATATCATCCCAGAACAAAGTGTAAATAAAATCTTTTCTAAACATTTTGACTCTGTCAGCATTATCACCTTTTACTGAGATTATAATTCCAGCTGGAGTTGATTTACCGAAAGGCCTTTGATATATTATGTAAATCACCGACCCAAGTGCATTTCCAGCGTAACTATTATAAATTGGATGAACATGATACTAATCCTGTTCTTCTGCTGTCAGTCTAATGTATCTCAGAATTTCTGACATATATTATATAGCATTTTTATATCTCTAATTGAAAAATACGTAAAAATCAATTAAATATAAAAAACTATATAATATAATGTTAAAATTGCGAGATATTGCCAAGAAGAGTCTAATAAAAGCAGAAAAAATTGCTACAGCATTTTATGGCTACGACAACAGTTACAAATTTGATAATCAAAATGTTTTAGGAAATTTTAACTCTACAAATTTATTTCATCTTTTGCAACCTATTATATCAAAAGAACTTGCAGCTCACAAAAGTATCAAATTAATATTACAGTATTATATGATTTTATCAAAATTACATGCAATCGAAAAGGATGTAATTGACATCATTTTTGAAAATACAAGTTTCGACAGCGAAATTTCAGAATCATATCTAATAGCTAAATCACGAAAAATATTAACTGGAACAAATATTTCCTCGGTCGCAGATGAAATACATCAAGAAATAAATAAAACATTGGAGGAATTTACTTCATCAGCATCGGGTTGGAAATTGGAAATGATAAAATAAGTTTTATTTCACACAATGAAATATAACGTACTTCGTGGTAATTCTTACGTTGATCTCCCTCAAAAAAATTAAAAACAAAAAATGTTGTACAAATGTCAGAAACAACGATAACGAATGCTAACGTTGGGCAATTTTATCTGCTAGACATCCTCAGAGTGACCACAACGATCGGGTTGAAAAATATCTGCCGTAAAAGACGAGCTAAAGTTTAGTGGAATAACTTTTCCTGTAGCAGAAAATCAAATTCCAAAGTTTGAAAAACAAAACAATATTTCAGTAAATGTTTTCGGACTAGATGATAAAGAAAATGTTTACCCGAGATATATTTCAGAAAATGCTACACAAAAGACAATAAATTTATTATTTTATAAAGGACATTATTGCTGGATACAAAACTTTAATGGCCTAGTTGGCAAACAATATAATAAAAATAAAAATAAGAAATATTTCTGTTACAGATGTTTACAAGGTTTTTCTAAAGATGAAAAACTGCAAGAACATCTCAAATACTGTGTCAACGTTCAAAGAATAACCATGCCAGGAGAGAAATAAAAAGTGTTAAAATTTAAAAATTATGATCATAAGCTAAGTATTTCTTTTGTAATTTATGCTGATTTTGAGTGTCTGCTTGTTCCTGTGGTCGGCGCAGATAATAATCCTAATAAATCAAGTACAAGAAAAATACAGCAACATGTCCCTTGTGGAGCAGCTTATAAAGTAGTTTGTTGTGCTAATGACAATTTTCAAGTCCAGTAAAGTTATACAACTGTAAAAGTGGAGAGTCTGAACGTCCGAACGTATGGTTACTAAACAATTTGATAAACGTAGTTAATAAGATCTCTAAAAGATTATTCAAAGCAGCTCCAATGAAAATAACATCTAAACAACAACTTGATTTTGATAATGCAGTTAATTGTCATATCTGCGAGAAGTTGTTGCCTGAACAAAGCTAAGGTGATAAAGTGTGTGATCACTGTCATCTGACCGGTCAGTATCGAGGAGCAGCTCATAACAGTTGCAATTTAAAATTTCATGCTCCAGAATTTATTCCTGTAGTTTTGCATAACTTTCGTGGCTATGACAGTCATATCATTGTAGAAGCTCTTGGCAGTGAAGAAATTAAATCTAAACTAAACTTAAATAATACAATAAAATGTATTCCAAACAATTTTGAAAAGTATATGTCAGTCACGCTCGGCAAATTGCGTTTTATTGACAGTCTGCAATTTATGGCAGCATCATTAGATGAACTTGTAAACATCTCTGCAAGCGCCGGCAGTAGTTTCGCTAATCTAAAAAGTTGCTTTGGTGAAAACTACGTAGATATGACAAAAAATGGTATCTTTCCGTATGAGCATCTCGACGACTTGAGCAGATTTAATGAAACTTCTCTTCCTGATAAAGATAAATTTTACTCGCAACTCGAAAATGAAAATATTACAGACGACGAGTATAAATATGCACAAGATATTTGGAATAAATTTAGTTATAAACCGTTTGGTGATTATCATGATTTATATTTGAAAACAGATGTATTATTACTAGCAGATGTTTTTGAAAGTTTTCGTCAAGTTAGTCATAAAAATTATGAATTAGATCCCTGCTGGTATTATTCTGCCCCAGGTTTGTCGTGGGACGCTCTACCAAAAACAAGTAAGATAGAATTGGATCTCCTGACAGATGTTGATATGTTTAATTTTATTGAAAAAGGTATAAGAGGTGGAATTAGCGTTATAACAAAAAAATATGCGATAGCTAATAATAAATATCTGAAAAAGTATAATAAAAATCTTCCATCAAATTATATTATTTATCTAGACTGTGTGAATTTGTATGGATTTGCAATGTCAGAGCCAATGCCGTGCAGTGGATTTCATTGGATAACTCCAGATCAATTTCTTAAAGAAACTGAAAAAAATCTTCCAGAAGATATTTCATACTTAGTTGAAGTTGATCTAGATTCGTTACATGATCTACATAACGACTACCCATTTTGTGCAGAGTCTATGATGATAGATTACAATTTACTATCACCTGAACAACGAGCAATGACAACAGCAAAAAATTCGATTGTTAATAAGCTAGTTCCAAATTTGCTAAATAAAAGAAATTACGTTATGCATTATAAAAATTTAAAACAAGCAGTAGATGTTGGATTAATTCTGAGAAAAGTCTATCGCGTACTAAAATTTAATCAATCAAGATGGATGTAAAATTATATTGATTTAAATACGAAACGTCGTGCTGTAGCAAAAGCCGAATTTGAGAAAAACTTTCTCAAGTTAATGAACAATTCTGTGTTCGGTAAGACAATGGAAAATATTAGAAAAAGAGTCAATATTTGAGATTGTAAACGATATAAATCGCAGAAATAAATTAGTTAATAATGATGGTTTTGTCAGTATGAAAATATTTAATGAAAATCTTGTTGCTATACAACGACGAAAGACAAATTTAAAGTTAAATAAACCAATTTATATTGGTGCAGCTGTACTTGATGTATCAAAGTGGCTGATGTACGATTTTCACAATAATTTTATCAAAAATTAGTGGCCAGATTCGGAGTTGCTATTTACTGATACAGACTCGCTAGTTTATAATATAAAATGTGAAGATATCTATCAAGATATTTATAAACGCCGTGACCTATTTGATTTATCAGATTATCCAGAAAGTAGTGGATTTCATGATGATGCAAATATAAAAGTTATTGGCAGAATGAAAGACGAATTTATGTTTGTGCCAGTTAAGGAATTTGTCGGACTAAGAAGTAAAATGTATGCCGTAATTTTAGATGACAATAAACTGACAAAAAAAGCAAAAGGTATTCCTCGTGGGTATGTAAAAAATGTATGAAATTTGATGATTTTAAAGCAGCGCTAAACAATAATGTCAGCTTTATTAAGACAAATGTTATAAGAATAAATCATCACAAACTTGAAACAGATACTATTATAAAACGTGGACTAAGTAATTTTGACGATAAGAGATATTGTGAGGACGGTATTAATACACTAGCTATTGGACATTATACCAGTACCAGCAGTGACATCTTTAATTAATTTTGTCTGAACTTTAGAAATAATGTTCAAAAATTTAACGTTACTGGCGAAGAAGTATAACTCTGTCTGTCTTATTTGTGATTTTTAAAGGGAGATAATACTGTCTTTCAGCTGTGCTCATCAGATATAGTATATAGTTTAGATAATGCAGGCATTTATCAATTTCCAGACTGTCTGTCTGTAAGGCGCTGTATCAATGAAATCATCTGGTATGAAATAACATAGTAATTTTAAAACCTTAGAATGAGAAATAATATGTTTATATATAAGGCTGTAGTGAAACAGGTGTTCTGTATCGATCTGTGTAAGGCTTGTCTGGTGTAAAGCATTTATCGATTTTCAGACTGCGTATAAGTCTGTCTGTAATAAGGCGCTGTATCAATGAAACAGGTTTGTTAGGCTTGGGTGATGTAGAGTATTTATCAATTTCCAGACTGTCTGTCTGTAATGTATAAAGCGCTGTCGTTTTATAATAACGTATTGTTAAAATCAAAAAATTTAATGCTAATCTCATAGGAATTTTCTGTTAGGTAACTATGTAATAATTTCTCAAACGTATATTTATAACTGAATTTCATGGCTCAGTGTTAGAATGTTGCATTCTCATACTGACGCCCTGGGTTCGGTTCCCGTAACAGACGTAATCGACGGGTAGGCTCTGGAATGTAAATTTTAATTAAAAGATTTGGGGGGAGGGGTTTCCGTGCCCCAAAAAAGTAATGTGCACCTCTCGTCACGTTAAACAATGTGGTGGGTGCTGTTTTGTACTCGCCCTGGGGTTTAATTTGGGGGAGGTGTACATTAAATTGAAAAACTTAGCTCTCTGAGTTCCTAAAATTTCGTTTCTCACATTAGCAATTCGCCGGGGAGCGTGTCTATGAAATGGAACCCCCTCAAAAAATAAACAGCGGGGTGTTGAAAGTTCGTAACCTTATGATCTTACTAAAGGGAATATACCCAAAAAAGGACATTCAGAAAAAATGTTCGCCGGACAAATAAAGCCTAATAAGGTGCCTGTGGGCCATAAGAATGGCCTTAACCAATGAAGAGTGCCTGTGGGCCATAAAAAAGGCCTTATGCCATAAGAAAGGCATCAATGGAGGACTCTTAGGACCTTATGGTAAAGGCTTTACTGGTGATAAAGGGACCCTGTGGACCGATTATCATTGCTGCTGTTTATTTTTTGTGAAATATATTAGTATTCGATATCTAATCTCTTTAATAAAATCATAAAATCTATTTCACCTAAAGTAACTTGAAATTCCGGATTGCTATTAATAATATCTACAACATCTCTCATAAGTTGCATATCCGCCGGTCGATTAATTCCAGTTTCTCTGTAGTAAAATAAAGCTAAACATCTTTTAACAATTTCACTCGGTAAAAAAAATATACGCAGGAAATTGTTAATGTAATATGGTTTTTCATAGCAAATTGTCTCCATTGTAACAAGGTAGAAAATATTGTCAATATACTCCATAAAATCGTCGATGTCATCGTTGGTAATTTCAAAACATGATAGCATGTCAATTACTTCATCAAATCTATTTACTTCCATTATATCTATAGTAATTTATATATCTAATTAAAAAATTTTCAGTAAGTTATAGTACTAGATGTTTAGAAATATTATTATCAACCATGTTGTCAATAAATGTCATTGGATCATCTGCCCAACCTACTATTCTCTCATCATTTTCAGTTGCGAATAACCATACTGATCCATACTTGCTCGATAAATGATAACCAACTTTTTTAATACAGTCGCTTCTTATTTTAAGTTTTATACCAGTATACTTGATTGAATTAAATCTTTTTAAAAATCTGTTTGTTGGGGGGGGGGTTTCTGGTCTAGGATCCTCTTTTGGTTCAGAAATTAAAATTAGGGAGGGGGGATGGGGGTTTCTGGTCTAGGATCCTCTTTTGGTTTAGGATCCTCATCTTCCTTTACTACTGCGGGTTCAATACCGGCCATTCCCAGCCCGGGTCAGCTGCATTAGTGTGACCTTAGGAAAGGTTCAACGTTTCAGTTCCTCGGCATAATGTAGCCAGTAATGTGTTAAAAGTGCTGATAAATCCAATAATAAGAACAGGAAGGTACAGCTCTCTCTCTCTCTCTCTCTGTATATATATATATATATATATATATATATATATATATATATATATATATATATATATATATATATATATATATATATATATCATATTATTTCATTGAAGTGAACGATTGTTAGAAAAATAATTACATCCTGCTTTTTGTTTATAAACAGATGTAGCCAACTGTGTTTCTTTCTGTCGTGTGAATCAAGTGATATTACAAATGCAATCGTTAAATCTTGATAGTGACGTTACAATTAGCGATCAAGCATATGATATTGCAAAACAATGAAAAATTTCTTATCCTCAACAATTGCCCACACGCTGGTTTCTCCAAAATAGGGGATACATATAGTTGATACAACGATTTACAAACTCGCGTAACATACAGGTTATCGTAAATAAAACAGTCAATGAATTGTACTTTTAGGAAAAATGAATATCAACAAATTGACATATTAGAGGTTTTCTACAAAAGTGAACATGTGTGCATTTGTTTCTCATCCGAGAAAGTTTACTGTTGCTTTAGTTGTTTTTCCTGTTCTTTCTTCTTTTGCTGTTACTTCAATTTCAGTGCCACCAAAGGTCAAAGAAACAAGGGCACTTCTTTCCTTCCTAGGTACGCTCACATCGAGATTATCGACTCTGACACTGCCAAGCTTCATACATCCTTCATCTGTGACGTACATAGGGGATTTCTGAGTCGATGCATATATCTCGAATTGCAGACTTGTTTGATCTTCCTCACGTGGATGGTAGCCTCGAACATCTACTGTCTCATTCAGAGAAACTGTCTGGCCAATTTCGACATACTTCCGAAAGATATCTTTACAATAGAGCCCATCTGCACACTGAATCTTCCTCCCAGTATCGTGTCTTTTTCCGTTAAACGGTTCAGCTGTTTCAATACCGTAGGTATACCTGCACATACGACGTGCAATCGTGGTCGGAGAGTGACCGAAAACCACCGCCCCCTTCAGTACTACAAGACCTGCTTCTTGTGGTACGATGACCTTGACATCAGGAAAGTTAGACTTTATAGCGCCTTGAAGCATCTTGGATTCGGAAAAACCACCTACCATTAAAATACTGGAAAGCCCCTGGACTCCACTGGCTTTCAGTAACTCCTCCACATGGGATACGGTATTTTGAATGGCGTTGGAGAAAAAGCTTTTCATTATGGAATCATCTAGACGGAGCTTGTCACTAGTCAGAGATACTTTATCGGCATACCTTGTTTGCTTTATTGCATTCTGAAGATCTTCATCAGTTTCCTGCTCAAAAATCTCTTTCAGAGAGGATGGTAGACGAAATGTAACCTTTCTGTCGTTGCCTGGAGCTGTATCTCTCTTTTTGATTTCGAAGTCCCTAATCATGTCCAAGTAGTCTTCTTTACTTTCTGTCTGAAAACGATGGAGTACAGGGTTTCCGACCAAACTGATAAGGAACTGCCTGAAAGCCTCATCAACCTGAGTTCCTCCCCAGGCTCCACCGGTGGCTTTGTGAATCTCTTTCAGTTTTCCTCCAGCCATCACCTCGTGGACAGTTATATCAACAGTTCCACCTGAAAAAGATACCAAATGACTCTATTTCAAATATTTTATCTACATACGTTTGCATTTCAAGTCAGATATGATAGAGTTAAACTCTAAAGTCAGTTTATATTATTTTTATGATAAGAGATTTCACATAAATTCTTTGCATATTGATTTGGCTTATATGATCAAAGATAGAAAACAACACTCCGCCAAGTTGCAGTAAGTAATATGCTTCATTTTCTTGTCGTCCTGTATCACGTTTTCTTCTTCTTTTTTTCTCATTTGCTTTAATAAAATATGTTAGTGTTTGATACGGCAATGATCAATTTAAAGTTGTCTATTGAATTTATTTTCAATATCTTTCATAAATAAATTTCAGAAGAACGTCTTTCCACAATAAATGTTTTTGACGTCCAGCTTTTTTTGAAATATTTAGTCTATGTTAAAATGTCGAGTACATCAGTGTCCAAAGTGAGTTTACAACTAATTTACTTTGCATACTCGAATCAGCCTCCAACCCCCAGCACCATAATAAAGTCCTAGCTCTTGTGACAAAATTCGCCATAGTCTGTCTGTCTGTCTGTTTGTCTGTCTGTCTGTCTGTCTCTCTCTGTCTCTGTCTCTCTGTCTCTGTCTCTCTCTCTCTCTCTCTCTCTCTCTCTCTCTATATATATATATATATATATATATATATATATATATATATATATATATATATATATATATATATATATATATATATATATACGTGTACACATTACCCCCGGCGTCTAGCACCATGTATTTTGAGCCAGGTTTGAAAGAAGCCATTCCTCCTCCTTCCACCATCTTCTCCACAGGTAGAAGGCGGCAAAAAATGGATGCTGTTTCCGGTTCTAATGCAATCTTAAGGTTCTCATTCTTGATTCCTGCCTAAAAAGATGAACAATAAATGCATAATTTTGCCACACGGATAAATATCCTGTATCTAGTAAGTAAATAAGCTTGATTCATTACGACTTTATCAGCAGTAACGAGTTAAGCGAACGGTACAGCAATGGTATGTATATTTGGACACACAAAAAGATTATGTTGTTACAAAGCATCAATCTCAAAACGATACTTCATTGAAACAGAATCTTCTGTCCCAACAAAACTCAGTTGTTGATAACTGAAACTCTATATTTGTATGTGCACACCTAACCCGCACTTTCCATTCTAATGTACCACAAATGTTACCATGATTTGGGGATAGTTACACCACGACGGAAAAGCGTGTTACTCAGTATTTCACATGACGGTAGTCTGTCCATCATTTATCAATATTTACGTTTCCTTGATTTGTGATTTTCAGAGTATGCAAATGTTTCAGTTCTTTCATTAAAAAGTTTCTGAACATGATCATACGTAAATCAATAAATTTCTTTAGATATAAAATTAAATGCTCAGATGCCATTGTGGGACACATATTTCTATTGTCAAATCGTTATAAAAAAATTCATAATTGGTATTTAAATTTTGGAATTCCTAAACATCTGACCGGAACATATAGATGTAATGCAACTAGTCTCTGTTTGTATGGCGCATCCTGGACGAACCTGAACAGCCGCTTCCCTCATGAATTGTTTGGCGACGTCGTTCCAGATGGCTGGCACAGTCAGGACCCACGTGATCTCGTCCTCCATGATTTCACTGCTGGCAAGTCGATCTCTGTTCATCTTTAACATGTCATCCTTAAGGTACCGAATGACCAACGAGAAGACGGTCTGTGCTGGCAGGGATTTTTGTGTTTCATCTTCCAAAGACATATTTCTATCGAACGTCTGTGAATGAAGTTATATTTTGCTACAGCTTCAACTGTAGTATCGATGCAAGACATTTGTTCAAATTAAAAACTGTTGTGCACAATAGCAGGTCACTGCCACCTTCTACACCATGGGTGCCCGCACATAGGGGCGGGGCACTTGCACACCCTCCCTCATTTAATCTTTGATCATGTCATGGTCTACATCCGTAGAACTTAATAGCTGACCACTAGATGTTTGTCCCCCACCCCACCCACCCCGCCTAAACAATTTTGCGTGCACCCCTGTTCTACACCTCAATACCGGAACTCCAACGCGGATAATATGTATTGTCTCCGTGTCTAATCGATTCATCATGTCATTAGACTGACACCGCTATATCATGACGCGACAGGAAACCAGTCGAAAAATGAATGAGATTTGCCAATTTGATCATTTGATTCTAAGATACTCAAAATGCAGGTGTGAAAGACTGGTTCGCTTGTTTTATTATGGTATCGATATAATGGATTACCTTAATGATTCCAAAATTTCCGGAAGATGACACGACCCTACTTCGTTAAAGCTATGCTCGGGTCTGCTGATTATTTTGCACAAATATATTATATCACTATCTCATTGGTTGTTGTTGTTGCTGTTGTAGGGTTTAACGCCATTTTTCAGCACAAGATAGGCTATACATGGCGACCAGTATTAATGGTGGAGGAAGAATCCGTGAAAACCCCGGAAAGAACCACCGACCCACGAGAAGCTACTGGCAAGCTTTCTCACATACCCACATTGGCCGAACCCGAGACTCGAACCCACGCAGACAGAGGTGAGATGGCAGTGATCCGTAACGGTGAGCGCTTTAGACCACTCGGCCACTTGGGGCCGCTCTATCACCCTGGTATGTGTATGACAGCATGTAACTGAACAGTTTAAATAGAGATCGTTGTTATTTTCTTTGTGATTATTGAAATGAAAATCATGCAAATTGACTACGGATTAATTAAACACAATTTAACACCATAAAATACGTAGGAAACATTCCTGTTTTTCAGCGTCGTTCTAAATTTAGCTTCAAAACTACAACAGTGTGTTTCATTTTTACCCTTCAGTCTATAATTTTTGCAATACCGAGTTTACACAAAAAAGAATGAAGCGTATTCAATTTAAGTCGGCCTTAAACTAGCTTTGTGAGGATATCTGCAATCATGTTCCGATTTTCAATATATAGACGAAGATAATTACGACTGATTGTGAAATTTACTTTTCAGTATGTAGAACAGCTGCTGATAATTTCAACGCTTTTTGATGAAGTTATTCACTTTTCAGTCAGTGAGTGTTGGAGTCATTGTAAGGACAGACTATAGATCTTATAATCACTTTCAGGGTAATCGAATATAAATAAATAAATAGCATTTTCTTCCTTAACAATATGCATGGATGTATGTATTGTTACGTGTAGGCTTGTACAAAAGTAACAATAGAAAGGAGTGAAGCCAACAAGCTTTGTAAATTTAAACAAAATAATTTATTTCCCTAGAAAACAATGTAAAAATAGGAAATAGGACTTACAGTTTTGTGAATATAATCTAAAATTTAATCCTAGAATTGAAAAATATAAGTCTTATCACTAAACAGTTCTAATTGAATCCAGGTTCGAATCTCGATGAAATTCCAATATGGAAGGCGATGACGTCAGATGAGGTCGTTGTACAAATGGCAACAATTCCTCGTTGAAACACAATTTATAACGTTCTGTTTAGAATTCCAGAATAAATTTCCACTAAACGTCTTTGTCCCAGAATTTTCATAATGAAAAGCACTTGTTTTGTTTTCTACAAAATATGAATTATTAAATCCCAAAAATAGACGAACTTCAGAACAAACTGGCGTCAACTATAAAACACTTTGAGCTCTGAGGTGTAAAAATTACGACTGATCAATCTACTAGTAAAATGGCTGTTTTAAGCCTCGATTTAAGATCACATGGTGGCTTATGTGACAGGCTACGTGATTTCTAATTTGAACAGCACAATAAAAAAAAAAATGCCATTTAGCACGTAGCTAGAATAGCCCTATCTAAGAATCAGATTCCCACACTGAAAATAAATTAAAAAAGAAAGGCTGTTTAAAACTCAGCTAACACGTGGGCCGAAAATGACCTTGGTAATAGCCAATCATTTCCGCCTAGTGTTTACGAAATCTATGAGCTAAAAATAGTGCTGAAGTAACCGTACACTCTAACGGGTCAAGTGAATTTTCCGAAAAAGAGATTCAAATCCAATGAAAATTATTATTACAATAAAATGTAATGAAACAAAAATAAAAAAAAAGAATTTTAAAACTAACACGCAAGTAATTAAATTACATATTCGTAACACTTCCCCACATAAAGAAAAAGAAAGATTTATATAATAAAGCTTTCTTTTTACCATATGTAAATTATATATGAGGTAAAACAAAATTACATCAGAAAACTCCTATGAATTATACAAAGTGTACATGAAATAATATTTCTATACACGGGAAGGTGCATCTGCAATCAAACTGTCTTTTACTTTGATGTGCCTGATGTCAAGATTATATTCTTGCAAAAACAAACTCCACCTTAATAATCTTTGATTTTTATTTTTCATCTTGTCGATGAAAGTAAGGGGGTTGTGATCACTAAACACAACAACCGGAGAAGGAGCTGAACTAATGTAAACTTCAAAATATTGTAATGTCAATATTAAAGCCAAACATTCCTTCTCGATTGTTGAGTAATTTCTTTGGTGCTTATTTAATTTCTAGAGAAATAGCACACTGGGTGATCAACACCATTTCTATCTTCTTGAATCAATATTGCTCCAACCCCAACATCACTTGCATCAACAGATAATTTAAAAGAGTGATTGAAATTTGGAGCGGTGAGAACCGGCGTACTTTTGAGTATGGCTTTTAAACTCTCAAAAGCCTCCTGACATTTTTCAGTCCAAAGAAACTTGATTTTCTTACTTAACAAGTTTGTCAGGGTTCAGCAATATTAGAAACATTGGAACAAAATTTACGATATATCCGGCCATACCCAAAAATCGCATCAGTTGCTTTTACTGACAGGCACAGGGAAATCAGAGGTAGCCTTGACCTTAGCATCTATAGGTTTAACTTTACCATGTCCCACAATATGTCCTAGAAAAGTTACACAAGCACAGCAGAACTCACTTTTAGATAAAATGATTGTCAAATTTGCATCAGTGAGTCTTTCAAAGAATTTTCGAATCGTGGCTAGATGTTCTTTCCAGGTGTCGTTGTAGAAGATGACATCATCGATGTAAGCATCACAATTATCTAGACCAGAGGTAATCATATTCATCAAACGTTGAAAAGTACTTGGGGAACCCTTCATCCCGAACGGCATTACTTTATATTGATAGAGTCCATCAGGAGTCACAAATGCCGAAATTTCCTTTGCTCTTTCCGTTAGTGGAATTTGCCAAAATCCTTTCAGAAGGTCAAATTTCGTGACGTACTTGGCATTTCCAATTTTATCAATACAGTCATAGATTCTTGGTAATGGAAAAGAATCTGTTTTTGTCACACTGTTCACCTTCCTATAATCAGTGCACATACGGAAAGTTTTATCTGGTTTCGGAACAAGTATACATGGTGAACTCCAATCAGTTTTACTGGGCTCTATGAAATCGTTCCCCAGCAAATACTGAATCTTCTTTTTCATGTATTCCTGTTTGAGAGGGTTAATCAAGTATGGGTGTTGTTTCACAGGTTTTGAATCTACAATTTCAACGTCGTGAAAAATTTGTTTGTCCCCGTAGGAATATCTGGAAACGAGTGCTGATATTTGAATAATAACTGTTTAAGTTCATTCCTTTCTCGTTGTTGCAAATGAAAAAGTTTCTGGTCCAGATTTTTCATAATTTCCGAATTCCGAAGATTTGTTGCTCCAAGATCAACAGAGTCCGATTGAATGTCTTCATTTAAATCCTCAGTGAGTGGGACAGGCACAACTAAATTAATTGCATGATTTACTTGGCTATCTCTTTCAATATAGTAGTACTCCATTTATTTATTTAGATCAGAGTACTATAATTATAATTTAACTCATTCCTTTTCTTCTTTACTTTGTAAGGGCCGTAAAAGCTAACTTGAAGAAAATTTTGAAGAATGAGCAAGAGAGAATGAACTCTATTACAAGATTCAAAACTTCTCTCAAGTAAAGTTCTGTAAAACCATAATTTCACTTTTGACTTGAATTGCTGAGTGCCAAATTCAAGCATAAAAAGTTGGAAAATTCCAGACATAAAATTTGACCTTTGACCAGATTGAACAGATTGGGAAGGCCAAATTGAGTAAAATACTTTATCAAAGGTTTTACTATGATTTTGGTTTTAATATTCCTCAAAGGAATTGCCTATGTGAATCTTGTTGACGCACACATAATGGTCAACAAATATTGGTTGCCTGACTTGGTCGTAGGTAAGGGACCAACACAGTCTACCATAATTCTGCTAAATGGTTCGTCAAATGCAGGAATAGGTTGCAGATGAGCCTTAGGTATCTTCTGATTGGGTTTTCCTACCATTTGACAAGTATGACAAGATCTACAAAATTTACAAACATCACTTTTGATTTTTGGCCAATAAAAGTGAGTCAAGATCTTGTGATAAGTTTTATTTATCCCTAAATGACCAGCCAGAGGAGTTTCATAGGCCAAACTAAGTATTTCCTGTCTGTAAGATTTTGGAACTACAATCTGATAGTTCACTGACCACTCGTCACTAGCAGGTACCTCGGGAGGTCTCCATTTTCTCATAAGAATTCCATTTTTAATGAAATAACAGACAGGTACTTCAGTGGTTTCAGTTTCACTAATGGCCCTCTGAAACAAACAGGAGATCTCAGGATCTTTTCCCTGTTCGACGACAAGCGATTGTCGTTGTGATCAATACCTTTTGATTGATCCAAACAAGGAGTGAAAGTGACCTCATCAAAAGCCTGACCAATACATGTGTCAGCTAATGGAATACTCTCCTTATCAAAATCATTCTTAAGAGCTTTCTTTGCCATAGCTCTGGTAACTGCACAAGCTGGGTATAAATCAGGGAATTCTTTTTCAATAGGATGAACTTTCTGATCCAAAGAAGGCTTGACAGTTACAAGTGGATTAACCACAACCTTGTCTCCAGCTAGGTCGTTGCCTAGTAACAAGTGAATGCCCTCAACGGATAAAGTAGACACTATACCGACTGTCACAGGTCCTGAAACTAAGTCTGATGACAAATTTA
>JAECUM010051355.1:0-11625 GCA_016617855.1 Megalonaias nervosa | reverse complement strand
CTGATGCAAACACAATATTGGTAAATTGCTCTATCGCATCTGGTTCTTATTCAGCTAAGGGCAGTAAAGAACAAACAATATACAGTTTTTCACCAGACGTTCCACCAGGTTCTCTTATGCAAATTAGTCCACGTCAAGTTATTTATTATCCGCTAAATGTTGAAAATCAAATAACAGAAGTAAATATGCAATTGACCGATCAATCTGGAAGACAGTTAGATTTTAACAATGAAATTGTTACTTATTATTCACACTTACGCGAACAATAGTAAACATATTTTATAAGAAAAGCTAAAAGATTTGGTAATAAAATTATACAACCTCAGATATAATGAAACAAAAAAGTTTATCGATGAAAAATAGTAGGAGGATTTTTGGGAAATATATTTGCTAAAATTATAGAAAATGCTCCAGGAATAGCTCATAAAGTTGCACCCATTGCACTTGATGCATCAAAAGCTTTTGCAACTGGAGCTGCATCTGCTGCTGGAACTGCTGTTGGACATAAAATAGCTGATAAAATAAAAGGCGGTGTACCAACAGTAAAACAAGCTATTTCAGAAATCGCACCAACAAAAGAAACTCAACGCGCAATGATAACAACAACAAAAAAACTTTTATCACCGAAAGGAGAACAAATTATAAAAGAAAAATAATATCTAAAGCAACAGCGCCACAATAATTTTATATAACCTAATAAATTTAAAAAAATGTCTGTAAAAAATTATCTTGATTTGCAGAAATTTATAAAGCAGACGACACGGTAACGGAATTTGAATATATTGAATATCTCGATGAAAATTCTAACGAACCTAATAAGGCTGGCGTCATAACATTTAATACTAGAGACGATGACGTATTTCTACTGCCTCACAAAGCAATGTTGGAAGTTCGTGGCCAGATTATGACAGTAGCTGTTCCACCTGTCGCAATTGCAGCTAACGTAGAAGTAGCTCTTATAAATGATGGTTGATGTTTATTTAAAAGTTCTCGATATCAGCTAGCCAATCAAACTGTTGAAGATATTTCGAGTCACTTACAAGTTGCAAGTACAATCTTAAATACTATTTCGTTTTCCGATGATTACTCCAAATCAACTGCAACTAATATGATGCGGTTTAAAGATACTGGAGCTGGTGCAATAATTCCTGCTATAAATGAATTTATTTTAAGAGTAGCATTAGTTGCTGGAGCTAATGCTGCTGCAAATGCTGTAATTGTAAGAGATTTTCTTATCGCTAATGCTAACAAATTTGTTATAGACGCACCAGCTGCAGCGGCTAATGAAGACGCTACAAGAACCTCACTTACTGCAGCTCGTAATAATCTTGGTATAGCACCACCAGCTGGAGCTGCAGACGGTACTGCAATATTAGGTTTGATTAATAACGCAAGTAGCGTAAGAAATAAACGTTATAATGAGGGTTATGTTAAGAGAAAGGCACTTGCAGAAGAATCACGTCAAATTACAATGATGTTACCGTTAAGCACAGTATTTGGATTTTGCCGCGATTATAATAAAGTATTTCGTGGAGTTAAACATACGCTTATTTTAGATCGATCAGAACAAAATGATTGTTTATTTCGATTTGGCGGGGCTGATGTACAATTTGTCATAACCAAACTTGTGCTCTGGATGCCACGAATAACGCCAACAGTTTTGAAATCATTCGAATTAGATGATATTCTTATAAACCGCACAAAGAAGATTTATTTTCAGCAACATAAAATATATCAAACAGCAGTTCCAAATACCACAGACTACACATGGCGAGTCACAACGACGTCGATTGAACAAAAGCCACGGCAATTATTTGTTGCATTTCAGCAGCAAGCACGACGTGGTAACCAACAACGAAATAATGCGATTTGATAATGCTGATATTAGACGAATATATGCTAGAATAAATTCAAAGCAATGTCCGGAGCGAGCGATAGAATGTAATTTTGCAGATGACGCTAATAAAAATATTACTCGACCTTACATATACCTGCTCGACGCATTGCAAAAATATCAAGATGTTGGAGACGGATCTCAGATATCAGTAGAGGAATTTCGTACACTTTATCCGATATTTTATTTTGATGTTAGTAAACAAAACGAAAGAGATGCAATTTCAACTGCTGATATTGAAATTACTTGGACATTAGGAGCAGTTCCAGCAGCGCAGTTGTATGTATATGCGTTAGTGATCAGCGACAGAACTATTACGATTGACTTTATCGAAGGTAAAATGTCGGTACAAGTTTAATCTGTAATTTTAATAATAAGATGACAAAATATATTGTAAAAGAAATATATTTAACTGATGGTCAAGTTATAAAATTAGCAGCTGCTGTTGCAAAGAAGAGGCAGGTTTCATCAAAAATCAACCCTAACGCAGGTGTTTTAGGTACTTTAACAAAATTAATGTTAACCAAAAAACAAGTAAATAAAGACGATCGCAAAAAAACCTTTTGTTTTAAATTTAAGTACTGCACAAATAACTGCGATGGTAAAACAAGGTGGTTTCTTCGGTCCGGCACTATCTGTAATTGCCAGAACATTGATACATAAAATTTTGTCAGCACTTGGTACATTAGGATTAGCAGCAGCGTCTGGAGCAGTATCTGGCGCAACGAAAAAGGCAGCTGAAGGTCATGGAATAAAGAAAATTTTTATCTAAAGATAAATATAATGCCCAGAGGAAAAACAGCAAAAAGAAAGACAACGACGAAAAAAAGATACGACCGAGGAGAAAAGGTGGATTTATTCAAATAGCCCCGTTACTAGTAGGATTGGCGGGAAGTCTATTGCAAGGTCTGTTAGGACGAGGACGAGGACTAATGTTGCCAGGAACAAAGAGATGAAGTCGACCGCGTTAAGTAATTTTGATATACTTGACAAACTAAAAAAAGTAAAAAAATTCAGTGGAGTTTATTCTAAAGATGAACTTATGGCGATTCCATCGCCGTCGCTAGAAACGCCAGGTTCGTGTGTTCTAAATATACAAGATTTTAATGACGGATCTGGCACACATTGGGTAGCTGTTTGTGATAACAATTATTTTGACTCGTTCGGAATTCCACCAAGTGACGCAATAAAAAAATATATAGGTAGAATTCAAGAGACGAAGTCTCTTGCAAAAATAATAAATTATTCGGCTAATCAAATTCAACCAGTTGGAACTTCTGCTTGTGTATACTATTACGTAATGTTCATTAAACAGATGACCGAAAATCCAGATTTTTTAAAGTTTATTTTGCAATTTCACAAACAACCTTCTCACGCTAATGATGAGATTGCAATTAATTTTATCTAAATTCACTGATATATAATGTCAACATATTGTCTTAAGTGTAAAACTAAAACAGAAAATAAAGATGAAAAACAGAAAAAAAACAAAAACATAATAGAATAATGCTGAAAAGTATTTGTGCCATCTGTGGAAAAAGAAAAAGTATGTTTTTGCCAACAACAAAGTTGTCCGGAGCGGGTTGCCCGAGATTATTTTAGCAGATGATTAATAAATAAATGACATGCGAGTGCGATTGTGATAGAGATTTACGTCTTGAGCAAAATAAAATTGTTACATATTGTCAGAAATGCAACAACAGAGAAATAATTGGTTTTGGTATAGATATACATAAATTAATTGGAAAATGGCCGAAACCAGAAGGCGGTTGGACATTGCCAGGCCATAAATATACTGGACCTTATAATCCTCTTGATAAACAACTTGACGAAAACGATAATCCGCTGCCAGGACAAAAGCCTTACAATCAAGTTGATGCAATAGCAATGCGCCATGATATCTGCTACAGAGATATTGAACGTCAAGACAACGAACAAAATAAACATAGCTGCGATAAAGTAATGTTAGACGAACTTCGTGATATGAAACCTGTAAATATGCGAGAACGTTTTGACCGAAGGCTGGTCCAGGGTTTTATTGGCGCAAAATATAAATTAGGCCTCGGTAAAAAAGAATTATATGATGATCTTGCCTCAGAGCTACACAAACCTAAAAAAAAAGTTTCCGCGACGTAAAGTTGTCGCAAATGCCGTTGATGATATCTGGGTGATAGATTTAATTGATGTCTCAAATCTTGCTCAGTTTAACGATAACAAGAGATATCTTTTTAATGTTGTAGATGTTTTTAGTAAATACGCGTTTAGTATACCCGTTTCGGATAAAACAGAGACATCGATGACTGATGCATTAAAACAAATAATAACAACTACAGAAAGAAAACCAAATAGAATCTGAAATGATCATGGAGCAGAATATTTTAATAAAAAATTTGAACAGGTTTTAGAGCAAAATAACATTAAAAAATATGTTACAGGAAATGAGGGAAAAAGCGTCATCGTTGAAAGATTTATTCGCGCGCTCAACGAAAAAATCCACAAGTATTTGACAGCTAAAAATACGAGTAAATATACTGACAATTTACAGAAAATTGTTGACGAGTATAATAACACGAATTACAGATCACTAAAAATGTCGCCAAACGATGCGATTGCAAATCCAATATTAGCAAACGAAAATATGTACCGCAGGCATAAATTTAAAGTTGGTGATAAAGTTAGAATTTCTCTGACGAAAAAAACATTTGAGAAAGGATATACTCATAACTGGAGCGAAGAAGTATTTGTTGTTGATAAAGCACTTTTAACAATACCAGTTACATACTCGTTGAAAGATTTATTAGGTGAACCTATAACTGGCAGTTTTTACGAGCAAAAACTTCAGAAAACAGAACAAGATATATTTGTTATTGAAAAAGTTATTAAAAAGCGCGGCAACAAAAGTGTAGTCAAATGGCGTGGATATGGCGATAAATTTAATAGCTGGGTACCAACTAAATCTATAATGATTGAATAATATTATTATAAATTTCTTCGTATTTTATTAATACTGATTTACATTTTACTGTCTTACATAAAGAAATTAAATGTAATTTTCTTGCATCATCGACTGGCATTAAATTAAATATTTTAACAAAAATAAAATCGTATTTCATATTTCTTTGTTGTCCAGTTATTTTTAAGTTTAAAAAAGGTTTTATAAGTTGCCAAAATATTGGATGCTCTGTGATAGATAAATTAAATTTTATTATTTTTTTAGCAATATGGTACTTAACATCATATCGTCCAGTTGTTGGTCTGCTTAATCAAATCAAATCCGAAAATGTTGCTACAGCATTTTCCGGTTACGATAATAGTTACAAACTTGATGATCAAAATATTTTAGCAAATTTTAATTCCACAAATTTATTTCATCTTTTACAACCTGTTATATCAAAAGAACTTGCGGCTCATAAACGTATCAAACTTATAGTCCAATATCATACGATTTTTTCAAAGTTACACGCAGTTGAGGATGTATTTGATGTAATTTTTGAAAGAAAAAGTTTTGACAGCGAAATTTCGGAACCATATCTAACAGCTAAATCAAGAAAAATATTAACTGGAACAAACATTGCCATAGTCGCCGATGAAATACATCAAGAAATAAACAAAAAATTAGAAGAATTTACTGCATCAGGATCGGGTTGGAAATTTGAAATGATAAAAGAAGTTTTATTTCACACAGCAAAATATAACGTACTTCGCGGTAGTTTGTACGTCGATCTCCCTCAAAAAATTAAAAACAAAAAATGCTGTATAAATGTCAAAAATAATGATAACAAATGTTTTCAATGGTCGATTCTTTCTGCGATATTTCCAGTAGAAGAAAAAAAAATGCTGATCGTGTTAACAAGTATTTTCCGTACAAAGACGAACTAAATTTTAATGGCATTGACTTTCCAGTAGAGGTAAATCATATATCAAAGTTTGAAAAACAAAACAGTATCTCAGTAAATGTTTTCGGACTAGATGAGAAAGAAAATGTTTACCCGAGATATATCTCAGAAAATGCTACACAAGATATAATAAATTTATTATTTTATCAGGGACATTATTGTTGGATAAAAAACTTTAACAGCTTAGTTGGCAGACAGTATAGTAAAAATAAAAATAAAAAATATTTCTGTTATAAATGTCTACAGGGTTTTTCTAGCGATGGAATATTACAAGATTATCTCAAATACTGTGTCAACGTTCAAAAAATAACTATGCCTAAAGATAAAGAAAAAATATTAAAATTTAAAAATTATGATCATAAAATAAATATTCCTTTTGTAACGATAAATTTTCCACTCCGATAAAGTTATATAGAGGTGAAAATCCAGCTGTATGGTTATTAAAAAAAATTTAATGGACGAAGTTAATAAAATTTCTAACAGATTACTTAAAACAGCTCCGATGAAAATAACGTCTAAACAACAACTCTATTTCGATGAAGCAGTTGATTGTCATATTTGTGAAAAGTTGCTGGAACAAGGTAAAAAGGTGCGAGATCATTGTCATTTGACCGGTCAATATCGTGGAGCAGCTCATAACAGTTGTAATTTAAAATTTCATGCTCCAGATTTTAACTTTCGTGGCTATGACAGTCATATCATTGTAGAAACATTTGGTGATAAAATTATTAAAGTTAAACTAAGATTAAATAATACAACAAAATGTATTCCAAATAATTTTGAAAAGTATATGTCAGTGACGCTCGGTAAATTACGTTTCATTGACAGTCTGCAATTTACGGCAGCATTATTAGATGAGCCTGTTAAAGGTAGCAATTTCGCTAACCTAAAAAGTTGCTTTGGTGAAAACTATATCGATCTAACAAAAAAAGGTGTCTTTCCGTACGAGTATCTCGATGATTGGAGCAGATTTAATGAAACTTCTCTTCCTGATAAAGATAAATTTTACTCGCAACTCAAAAATGAAAATATTACAGATGATGAGTACAAATATGCACAAGATATTTGGAATAAATTTAGTTGTAAAACATTTGGTGATTATCATGATTTATATTTGACAACAGATGTATTACTGCTAGCACATGTTTTTGAAAGTTTTCGTCAAGTTAGTCATAAAAATTATGGATTAGACCCCTGTTGGTATTATTCCGCTCCTGGACTGTCATGGGACGCTCTACTAAAAACAAGTAAGATAGAATTGGATCTCTTGAGAGATGTTGATATGTTTAATTTTATTGAAAAAGGTATCAGAGGTGGAATTAGCGTTATAACAAAAAAATATGCAGTTAGCTAATAATAAATAGCTGAAAAATTATAATAAAAATCTCCCATCAAATTACATTATTTATCTATATCCTCATAATTTATATGGCTATGCGATGTCAGAGCCAATGCCGTGTAGTGGATTTCATTGGATAACTCCAGATCAATTTCTTAAAGAAACTGAAAAAGATTTACCTAGAAAAAGTAATAATGATTTTTCTGATAGTTCATACTTTGTTGAAGTTGAGCTAGGTTATCCTAGTTCGTTACCTGATCTACATAAGGATTATCCATTTTGCGCAGAATCAATGATGATCGATTATAGTTTATTATCGCCTGAACAACGAGCAACGACAACAGCAAAAGATTCGATTGTTAATAAGTTAGTTCCAAATTTGTTAAATAAAAGAAATTACGTCATGCATTACAAAAATTTAAAACAAGCAGTAGATGCTGGACTAATTCTGAGAAAAGTCCATCGCGTGCTAAAGTTTAATCAGTCGAGGTGGATGGCAGATTACATTGACTTAAATACAAATACGAAACGTCGTGCTGTGGCTAAAACCGAATTTGTGAAAAACTTTTTCAAGTTAATTAATAACTTGGTGTTCGGTAAACGATGGAAAATATTCGAAAGCGAGTCAATATTGAAATTGCTAATGACATAAATCGCAGAAATAAATGAGTTAATGATAATGGTTTTGTTGGCATGAAAATATTTAATGAAAATCTTGCTGCAATACAACGACGAAAGACAAATTTAAAGTTAAATAAACCGATTTATGTTGGTGCAGCTGTATTTGATATATCGAAGTGGCTGATGTACGATTTTCACTATAATTTTACAAAAAAAACAATGGACAGATTCGGAGTTGCTATGTACTGATACAGACTCTCTAGTTTATAATATAAAATGTGAAAATGTGTATCAGGATATTTACGATAATAAAGATTTGTTTGATTTATCAGATTATCCAGAATGTAGTAAATTTCAAGATAATTCGAATACGAAAATTATTGGAAAAATGAAAGATGAATTTTTGTGTATGCCAGTTAGGGAATTTGTCGGACTAAAAAGTAAAATGTATGCTGTCATATTAGATTACAATAAACTTACAAAAAAAGTAAAAGGTATTCCTCGAGGGTATGTGAAAAAGATGATGAATTTTGCCGATTTTAAAGCAGCGCTAAACAATAGCGTCAGTTTTGTCAAAACAAATGTTATCAGAACAAATCTTCACAAACTTGAAGCGGATACAATTATTAAACGGGGACTAAGTAATTTTGATGATAAAAGGTATTGCAGGGACGGAATTAATACACTAGCACTTGGACATTATGCAAGTAATTTTATCTAAACATCAGAAATAATGCTCGAAAATTTAACATTAGTGGATGGAGTTAATAGCAAAATCAAAAAAATAATGGTTAATAACCAGCAATTATCATTTGAGATTTACGATGTAATTTCAGGTATTTGTTTTAGTAAATTTGACAGAATCAAACTCTCCCTTATCAGATCCGACGATAGCAAATATTTTAATTATCTCGAAAGTTTGCGAGACGAGCTTGCACTAAAATATGACAATTTTCATGATCCGATCAGCCAGCAACAGTATACAAAAGTTAATATAGACTTAGACCGGTCGAAAGTTTTTGTAAAAGGTATTAAGTATCTTCTCCGTAAGATAGCAATGAAAGAACTATTTGAATGTCGTCGAAAAGTAACCGGTAGAATTAAATTTTATTTGCACAAGTTTGAAAATAAATTATTCTTAATAGCGACTGTTGATGTTCTAGTGATAGGCGATGAAATTCTTTAAAATATTAGATATAACTGTCTTTCTTCCTTGTATGTTTGTTTACAAAATAGGTTTCACCATTTTTTTTAACGATAAAATGTTTGATCTATGGAAACAGATAAAAGTGTCTCAATCCCCTTTCATATACTACTTCCCATTCTGTGAAAATATATAGAAAAATGTTTTCAAAATCGTGTGCGAGTAAATGATAAAATGCTTTGGTTTTCTATGATGAAAAATAAATTGCAGTCTATTCGTTTAATATCCGATCATGTGAATAGTCTTTGATGAGCATAGATACTAAGAAAGTTTTGCCACTTGAATATTCCTTACACAACTAAAATATTTGTCTCTTTGCCAGTGCAATAGTCTTGCTAGATAGCTGTGAATAAAAATCAATACCGAGCGTTTTGTAAAGATAGTAATGCATAATATATTGCTATATACAGATTTGGTTTCCCTGGAGATTAAATGCGCCAAATGATTACAAAGGAATTCTGATGCCGTCATAGGCCTACACGGAATTCCCATAATGACTAAATCATGTGATCATTCTGAAAGGTTAAAGATAGGGAATTTCCAATGGCTTTTCCTAAAATAACGCCGAAATCAGGTTTAAGATATGTAATTTGCAATGGATTTTCCTAAAATAACGCCGAAATCAGGTTAAAGATAGGTAATTTTCAATGGATTTTCCTAAAATAACGCCTACTTCAGAATATTCTGGAATCAAGGTTAAAGATAGGTAATTTGCAATGGATTTTCCCAGAATAACGATATAAAAAGCAATTAGAATTTTCTTCATGGCCATTTCTGCTAGAGGATTAATACACGTTAACAGGTAAGTGAAAATATTTTTCTAACATATTTTTGACAAAATGTTACTATCCCAGTATATCTTGAGGCTGATTTGATTGAGTTAAATCTTTTAAAAAATCTGTTTCTTAGATTAAATCCGACGCTACAAATTGGCTCTTTGTAATAGGACATTTTATATAATATTTTATTGTGCTTTGTAGGTTATGATATCCTGCATTAACATGTGCTTTGTAGGTTATGATATCCTGCATTAACATGTGCTTGGGAGGTGGGTGGGTGTTTTGAGACAGCATTCTGTTTTTTTTTGAGGGAGAGGGGGTCTCTGAGGTGGTAAAGAAATGTCAGAATATATTTATTTTCGAGGGGGTGGGTGTTTTGAGACAGCATCCTCTTTGGGTTTCAAAAATTCATCATTTTCTGAGATAAAAATTTGCAGGAGGGTGGTTTTTTGAGGGAGAGGGGGTCTCTGAGATCATGAAAAATGTCAGAATATATTTATTTTAGAAGGGGTGGGGGTTTTCTGAGCTAAAACCCTCTTTGATTTTAAAACCTCAAATACCTGTCCTACTGATATTTGTTGCGCTCTGGCCCTTCGTATTTTGTATATGATTAGATTTTTAAAGTAAAAAATGTTTTTGTCACTGGTTATATTTGCTATTTAAAAATGAGAATGTACATCATAGGTATTGTCAAAAAAAACTTTAAATTGCTTTTATTTTTTGGTGCATGATTCATAGGTGCAATCTTGGTTATAGAGTATACAGCTTGAAGTTAGCTTAGATGTGCACCGATACAAAATATGCTAGCTCCGCTTGGTCATTTTCCACCTCCTGGTCTTCAAAGGCAAATTGTAGAAAAAAGTTCAGCTACAGTACATGGAAGCAACATAGAGGTATGCCAATATTTTCCGCACTGTGCATCTTGGAGAACCAGAATATTTCACCCTGAATATATATATATATATATATATATATATATATATATATATATATATATATATATACACACACACGCATTTAAAATAGCATGGCTTTTAAAGTGTTGGTATAAAGCAAATTGATATACCAATGCTATTAGTATATCAAATTGTGATCCGCCCATGGCGCAATAATACGAATATATAAACATTCTTTCAACTGCAGGGATATAGATCAATTATGAATTTCTACTCATTAATCATAAATGAAATATTAAAATAATGATAACAAGTATGAATAGTCTCTGTTTTCTAAATGAAATTAAAATGGTATACAATTTCATCGGAATCCTTTCTTTTTTCCGTTCTCCTCTCCCTCTCGTGCGTAATGGAAAAAGTATGCAAAAATCTGGCGTGAGAGAGAAAAACAAATTGCGCTGGACGACAACATTAAAACAGCTTGTACCAAGCAACCTTCAAGAATATGGTTCGTCGCAACCGTATATTTACACTTTCCTTGGGATCTATTTTCAGTGTTCATAATATCAATGATACATAGTTCCAATAGCCTGTCGATACTGTAAGTTAAATTTGTCGGTTACGAGGTACACATACTGTAACGTATTTAACGCGCTGATGTTGTTGTTCTTAAACCGCTCTCTCTCTCTCTCTCTCTCTCTCTCTCTCTCTCTCAGGATTATCGTAGCTAGATACAGGCGAATATCCACGAAAATGCCAGCGTTGGGGATTTTCGCTTGTGTCATGCGACGATGTCTCTGGACCTATGAATGATGGTAAAGTTAAGTCAAACCGTCCGAAGGAACAGAGAGAGAGAGAGAGAGAGAGAGAGAGAGAGAGAGAGAGAGAGAGAGAGACTTTATGGTCTGTGGTACTGTTACTAAAGCAAAATAATGACTTAAATCAACTGTAAATATGTTGAAATATTTTAATTACCTCTTGCTGGTTCGTCATTTC
>JAECUM010051350.1:0-12227 GCA_016617855.1 Megalonaias nervosa | reverse complement strand
TATAGTTTTTCACCAGACGTTCCACCGGGATCTCTTATGCAAATTAGTCCACGTCAGGTTATTTATTATCCGTTAAACGTTGAAAATCAAATAACAGAAGTAAATATGCAATTGATAGATAAGTCTGAAAGACAGTTATATTTTAACAATGAAATTGTTACTTATTATTTACACTTACGCGAATGAAGTAAACATATTTTCTAAGACAATAAAATTATACAACCTCAGATATAATGAAACAGAGAAAAAAGTTTATCGAAGAAAAATAGTCGGAGGATTTTTGGGAAATATATGTGCTAAAATTATAGAAAATGCTCCAGGAATAGCTCATAAAGTTGCACCAATTGCACTTGACGCGTCAAAAGCTTTTGCAACTGGAGCTGCATCTGCTGCTGGAACTGCTGTTGGACAAAAAATAGCCGATAAAATAAAAAAACCACCGCAAGGCGGTATACCGACAATAAAACAAGCCATTTCAGAAATTGCACCAACGAAAGAAACTCAACGCACAATGATAACAACAACAAAAAAACTTTTATCACCACAAGGAGAACAAATTATACAAAAATTAATATCTGAAGTAACAACACCGAAATAGCTTCACTCTCAAAATTTTATGTAACCTAACAAATAGAAAATGTGTGTTAAAAATTATCTCGATTTAGCAGAAACTTATGACACAGACGACACAGTAACAGAATTTGAATATGTTGAATATCTCCATGAAAATTCTAACGAACCTAATAAGGCTGGCGACAGGACATTTAATACTAGAGACGAGGACGAATTTCTACTTCCTCATAAAGCAATGTTGGAAGTTCGTGGCCAGATTATGACAGTAGCTGTTCCACCTGTCGCAATTGCAGCTGGAATAGAAGTAGCTCTTATAAATGATGGTTGGTGTTTATTTAAAAGTGCTCGATATCAGCTGGCCAATCAAACTGTCGAAGACATTTCAAATCACTTACAAGTTGCAAGTACAATCTTAAATATTAGTTCGTTTTCCGACGTTTACTCCAGATCGACTGCAACTAATATGTTGTGGTTTAAAGACACTGGAGCTGGTGTAATAATTCCTGTGATAAATGAATTTACTTCAAAAGTGTTTTAATACACGGAGCTGATGCTGCTACAGATCTTGTAATTGTAAGAAATTTTCTTATTGTAAATGCTGACGCGCTCGGTATAGACGCACCAGCTGCAGGCGCTAACGCAGACGCTATAAGAGTCTCACTTACTGCTGTTTGTAATAATCTTGGTATAGCACCGCCAGATGTAGCTGCTACTACCTTGTAATGTTAGATTTAGTTATTAACACAATTGGATTTCGAAATAGACGTTACAATGAAGGTTATGTTAAAAGAAAGACACTTGCAGCAGGATCACGTCAAATTACAATGATGCTGCCGTTAAGTACAATATTTGGCTTTTGTCGCGATTATAATAAAGTATTTCCTGGAGTTAACCATACGCTTATTTTAAATCGATCAGAACAAAACAACTGCCTGTTTAGGTCGGGTTGAGACGATGTACAATTTGTCATAAACAAACTTGCACTATGGATGCCAAGAATAACGCCGTCTATCACTAAAATAGCAGAATTAAATGATATGCTGCAAAAACATACGAATAGAATTCATTTTCAGCAACTTAAAATATATCAAACAGCAGTTCCAAATACCACAGACTACACATGACGAGTAACAACAACATCAAGTGAACAAAAGCCACGGCAATTATTTGTTGTATTTCAGCAACAGGCGCGGCGTAATAACCAACAACAAAATAATGCGATATTTGATAATGCTGATGTTAGACGAATATATGCTAGAATAAATTCAAAGCAATATCCAGAGCGAGCAATAGAATGTAATTTTGCAGATGACGCTAATAAAAATATTACTCGACCTTACATGTACCTGCTCGACGCACTGCAAAAATATCAAGACGTTAGAGATAGATCTCAGATATCAGTAGAGGAATTTCGTACACTTTATCCAATATTTTATTTTGATGTTAGTAAACATAGCGAGCGAGTTGTAGACAGCACAGCTGATACTGAAATTACTTGGACACTAGGAGCAGCTCCAGCTATACCATTTTATGTATATGCGTTAGTAATAGGCGACAGATTTGTTACAATTGACTCTGTTGGAGGTAAAATGTCAGTCCAAGTTTAAAGTGCTTTGCACTTTACCTTAAGTTTAATCTGTAACTTTAATAATAAGTTGACAAAGTATATTGTAAAAGAAATATATTTGACAGATGGTCAAGTTAAAAAATTAGCAGCTGCTGTTGCAAAGAAGAGGCAGGTTTCATTAAAGGTCAACCCTAACACCAAAGATGTTTTAGGTACTTTAACAAAATTAATGTTAACCAAAAGTCAAGCAAATAAATACGAGCGCAAAAAACCTTTTGTTTTAAATTTAAGTGCTGCACAAATAACTGCAATGTCAAAACAAGGTGGTTTCTTCGGTCCGGCACTATCTGTAATTCCCAGAACGTTAATACCTAAAATTTTGCCAGTGTTAGGTACATTAGGATTAGCAGCGGCGTCTGGAGCAGTATCTGGCGCAACAAAAAAAGCAGTTGAGGGTCATGGAATAAAGAATATTTTCGTTTAGTTTAATGTTTCGTATGAATGTCGATGGTAACAATTTTGCAAGTTTAATTTTATATGACTGATAAATATAATGCCTAAACGAAAAACAGCAAAAAGAAAGACAACGACAAAAAGAAAGACAACGACGAAAAAAAAAAAAAAGACACGACCGAGGAGAAAAGGTGGATTTATTCCAATAGCTCCATTACTAGCAGGATTAGCGGGAAGTCTATTGCCAAATCAGTTAAGAGTAGGATGAGGACTAATGTTGCCAGGAACAAAGAGATGAAGTCTGCATTAAGTAATTTTGATATACTTGATAACTAAAAAAAGTAAAAAAATTTCAGTGGAGTTTATTCTAAAGATGAACTTATGACGATTCCAGAGACGCTAGGTTCATGCGTTATAAATATACAAGATTTTAATGACGGATCTGGCACACATTGGTTAGTTGTTTTTGATAACAATTATTTTGACTCGTTTGGAATTCCACCAAGTGACGCAGTAAAAAAAATATATGAGTAGAATTCAAGAGACAAAATCTCTTGCGAAAATAATAAATTATTCGTCTAATCAAATTCAACCAGTTGGAATTTTTGCTTGTGGATACTATTGCGTAATGTTCATTAAACAGATGACCGAAAATCCAGATTTTTTAAAGTTTATTATGCAACTTATGTGTTTTCACAAATTTGGAACATATATTTGGATCTTCTTCGTAAATCGTAAGTCTTGCTTCATATATTTATCTTTTCACCGTGTTTTCTAGGGAAATAAATTATTTTTGTTAAAATTTACAAAGCTTGTTGTCTTCACTCTTTCTTTGTGTTACTTTGAACGAGCCGATACGTAACACTTTGTTGTCCAGCTAATTTTTACGTTTAAAAAGGGTTTTATAAGTTGCCAAAATATTTGATGCTCCGTGATAGTAAAATTAAATTTTATTATTTTGTTTAGCAATATGGTACTTAATATCATATCGCCCAGTTGATGGTCTGCTTAAATGTTTTTTTACTAACAACAACATCATCTTCTTCTTCATCATAGTTATGAAAATATCTTTTTCAGTATAACCTGCAAATCTGTCATTAGTAATATTTTCTAATGTAAAATTTGAAGCTGAAAAAAAATCTCCCGAATATAGTTTAGCCAGTCTCTCAATTAAGTTCATTATTATAATAATCTTATATCTAATTAATAAATAGTAAGATGTTCGGAGAAATAAAATATCATCAAAGAGTTAATATATTAAATCACAAAGAATTAGCTGAGGCAATTCGAAATTGTTTGTTAGGGCATAGTTTTTATTTTGTTGATGTCATGATAACATTAGGCGAATCTGACAAATTTTTATTAACAGCAGCTGAAAAAATAAAACTCGATACAAATAAAATAATAACATTACGATTTAAACGCGACGATGTCATGGAATTTAGTCATAATTGTCTCACTCGAAATGATATAGAAAATATCATTAGTTATAGTATTTAAAACTGAATCTGTCAAATGTCGACATTGACGTTGCTGATTTTGTTACATTATCAGCTACAAATTTTACTGCACTTGAATGAATTTTATGATATTTTGCCGCAGATGTCATTGATTTAAATTTCATTTCCTCTCCAGTTTCTAGATTTTTTGAAATAACTGATCTTTTTAGATTTTTAAAATTATTACCACCACCAATTCCTCTTCTAGTATTTTCTTTTAATGTAACTAGATCTAAATTTTCCAAACGATTATCTGTTTTAATACAATTTTTATGATCAATAACTAAACTATTTAAACGGTATTAGTCCGTTAATAGTTCCACGTACATTAACATCAAGATATCCATTTCTTTTTAAACTTCCAACAACTTTTTTTGTTCTTATATGTCTAATAATCCCCTTATCATTAGCTTCATATAAATCAAATACTGGAAGATGTTGAAATTCATTTTGTAATGCTAAATTTTCAATATTATCATCAGCAATTGCGCTATCTACTCTGTATACTCGTTGTCCGTCTGGAATATCGTCGCAAAACAAAGTATAAATAAAATCTTTTCTAAACATTTTAATTCTTTCTGTATCATAGCCTTTCACTGAAATTATCATTCCAGCTGGTGTTGATATGCCAACAGATTTTTTTAGATTCTATATTAATAACAGAACCAAGTGCATTTGCTGCATATAAATTGTATATTGGGTGAACATGATAAGTTTCTTGCTCTTCCGCTGTCATTCTGATATATCTCGCAATTTCTGTCATTATACTATAAGGTTTTTCATATCTCTAATTAAAAAAATTCAATTAAATATAAAATATTACTATATATATAATGTTAAAATTGCGAGATATTGCTCAAAAGAACATTATCCAAACATAAAAAATTGCTTCAGCATTTTCCGATTACGATAATAATTACAAACTTGATGATCAAAATGTTTTAGCAAATTTTAACTCCACAAGTTTATTTCCTCTTTCGCAACCAGTAATATCAAAAGAACTTGCGGCTCATAAACGTATCAGACTTATAGTCCAATATCATACGATTGTATCAAAGTTACACGCAGTTGAAGATGTACTTGATGTAATTTTTGAAACAAAAAGTTTTGACAGCGAAATTTCGGAACCATATTTAACAGCAAAATCGAGAAAAATATTAACTGGAACAGACATTGCCATGGTCGCCGATGAAATACATCAAGAAATAAATAAAAAATTAGAAGAATTTACTTCATCAGGATCAGGTTGAAAATTTGAAATGATAAAAGAAGTTTTATTTCACACAGCAAAATATAACACACTTCGCGGTAGGTTGTACGTCGATCTCCCTCAAAAAATTAAAAACAAAAAATGCTGTATAAATGTCAAAAACTATGATGACAAATGTTTTCAATGGTCTATTCTTTCTGCAAAACATCTTCAGTGTGATCACCCCAGCAGAATTGAAAAGGATTTGCCATACAAAGACGAACTAAACTGTTTAGGAATAACTTTTCCAGTAGCAGGAAATCATATGCCAAAGTTTGAAAAACAAAACAGTATCTCAGTAAATATTTTCGGATTAGATGAGCTAGGAAACGTTTACCCGAGATATATCTCAGAAAAAGCTACACAAAATACAATAAATTTATTATTTTATCAGGGACATTATTGTTGGATAAAAAACTTTAACGGCCTAGTTGGCAGACCGTATAGTAAAAGTAAAAATAAAAAATATTTCTGTTATAGATGTCTGCATGGTTTTTCTAGCAATAAAATACTGCAGGAGCATCTCAAATACTGTGTCAACGTTCAAAGAATAACTATGCCTAGCGAAAAAGAAAAAATATTAAAATTTAAAAATTATGATCATAAACTAAATATTCCTTTTGTTATTTACGCTGATTTCGAGTGTCTACTCGTTCCTGTGGTTGGAGCAGAAAATAATCCGAATAAATCAAGTACTAGAAAAATACAACAACATATTCCTTGCGGAGTAGCTTATAAAGTAGTTTGTTGCGCTAACGATAAATTTACAACTCCGATAAAGTTATATAGAGGTGAAAATCCCGCCGTATGGCTATTAAAAAATTTAATAGACGAAGTTAATAAAATTTCTAACAGATTATTTAAAACAGCTCCGATAAAAACAACGTCTAAACAATAACTCGATTTCGATGAGGCAGTTAATTGTTATGTTTGTGAAAAGTTACTGGTAGACTCCAACGGAGTCCGTAATAAGGTGCGAGATCATTGTCATTTGACCCGCCAATATCGTGGAACAGCTCATAACAGTTGTAATTTAAAATTTCATGCTCCAGATTTTATTCCCGTAGTTTTACATAACTTTTGTAGTTATGACAGTTATATCATTGTAGAAGCTTTTGGTAATCAAAATATTAAAGCTAAACTAAAATTAAATAACGTAATAAAATGTATTCCAAATAATTTTAAAAAGTATATGTTGGTGACGCTCGGTAAATTACGTTTTGTTGACAGTCTGCAATTTATGGCAGCATCATTAGATGAGCTTGTTAAAGGTTGCAGTAGTTTCGCTAACCTAAAGAGTTGCTTTGGTGAAAATCATATCGATTTGACAAAAAAAGATATCTTTCCGTACGAGTATCTCGATGATTGGAGCAGATTTGATGAAATTTCTCTTCCCGATAAAGATAAATTTTACTCGCAACTCAAAAATGAAAATATCACAGATGACGAATACAAATATACACAAGATATTTGGAATAAATTTAGTTGTAAAACATTTGGTGATTATCACGATTTATATTTGAAAACAGATGTATTATTACTAGCAGATGTTTTTGAAAGTTTTCGTCAAGTAAGCTACAGCAATTATGGATTAGACCCCTGTTGGTATTATTCTGCTCCAGGAATGTCTTGGGGCGCTCTGTTAAAAACGAGTAAGATAGAATTGGATCTCTTACCAGATGTCAATATGTGTAACTTTATTGAAAAAGGTATCAGAGGCGGAATTAGCATTATAACAAAAAATATGCAGTAGCTAATAAGAAATATCTGAAAAATTATGATAAAATCTCCCATCCAGTCATATTATTTATCTGGATACTAATGATTTGTATGGTTATGCGATGTCGGAACCAATGCCGTGTAGTGGATTTCATTGGATAACTCCAGATCAATTTCTTAAAGAAACTGAAAAAGATTTACCTAGAAAAATTAATCATGATTTTTCTGATATTTCATATCTTGTTGAAGTTGATCTAGATTATCCTAGTTAGCTACATGATCTAGATAACGATTATCCGCTTTGTGCAGAGTCTATGATGATTAATTATAGTTTATTATCACCCGAACAACGAGCCACGACAACAGCAAAAAATTCGATTGATAATAAGCTAGTTCCAAATTTGTTAAATAAAAGAAATTACGTTATGCATTACAAAAATTTAAAACAAGCAGTAGATGCTGGACTAATTCTGAGAAAAGTCCATCGCGTGCTAAAGTTTAATCAGTCGAGGTGGATGGCAAATTACATTGACTTAAATACGAAACGTCGTGCTGTGGCTAACACCGAATTTGAGAAAAACTTTTTCAAGTTAATGAACAACTCGGTGTTTGGAAAGACAATGGAAAACATTAGAAAAAGAGTTTCTATCGAAATTGTAAATGATATAAGTCGCAGAAATAAATTAGTTAACGATGATGGTTTTGCTAGTATGAAAACATTTAATGAAAATCTTGTTGCAATACAACGACGAAAGACAAATTTAAAGTTAAATAAACCGATTTATGTTGGTGCAGCTGCACTTGATATATCAAAGTGGCTGATGTATGATTTTCACTATAATTTTACCAAAAAGCAGTGGCCAGATTCGGAGTTGCTATTTACTGATACAGATTCGCTAGTTTATAATACAAAATGTGAAGATGTCTATCAGGATATTAACAATAACAAAAATCTGTTCGATTTATCAGATTATCCAGCATGTAGTGGATTTCAAGATAATTCGAATAAGAAAGTTGTTGGAAAAATGAAAGATGAATTTCTGTTTATGCCAGTTAGGGAATTTGTTGGACTAAAGAGCAAAATGTATGCTATCATATTAGATGACAACAAACTTGCAAAAAAAGCAGCAAAAGGTATTCCTCAAGGATATGTGAAAAAGATGATGAATTTTGACGATTTTAAAGCAGCGCTAAACAATAGCGTCAGTTTTATCAAAACAAATGTTATCAGAACAAATCATCATAAACTTGAAACTGATGCGATTATAAAACGGGGATTAAGTAATTTTGATGATTAAAGATATTGCAGGGACGGAATTAGTACACTAGCGCTTGGACATTATGCAAGTAATTTTGTCTAAACATCAGAAATAATGTTTGAAAATTTAACATTAGCAGATGGAGTTAATAGCAAAATCAAAAAGATATTAGTTAATAACCAGCAATTATCATTTGAATTTAACGATGAAATTTCAGGTATTTGTTTTAGTAAATTTGACAGAATCAAACTCTCCCTTATCAGATCAGACGATAGCAAATATTTTAATTATCTCGAAAGTTTGCGAGACGAGCTTGCACTGAAATATGACAATTTTCATAATCCGATAAGCCAGGAGCAGTATACAAAAAAAAGCATAGACCTAGATAGGTCGAACGTTTTTGCAAAAGGTAGTAAGTATCTTCTCAGTAAGATAGCGATGAAAGAACTATTGTAATGTCGTCGTAAAGTATCTGGCAGAATTAAATTTTATTTGTACAATCATGACAGTACATTGTACTTAATAGCGACAGTATAAATACTGTTTATTGGTCAAGAAATATAACTCTGTATACCATATCTGTTTTTAAAAGGGAGATAATACTGTTCCAGCTAATTTTAAAATCTTTTGTAGTTATCGAACATATCATATATACTGCAACATTTATTTCATATTTTTTTTTTTGTTGGCTAATGAAATGTATCTAAAATCTAATGGTAATTTTAAGACCTACAAATCCTGGTAGCAGTTCTGTATTATGACTAGCAATTCCTCTTGCATAAATGTTAGTAGATAACATAGTAATTGTAGATTCTTGCTTATAAGTTAAGTCCAACTGCACAGACTCAAATATGCTGTCGTATAATGCACCAGAAGATCTTGGTCTGTGCAGTTTTGCTAGAAGTAATCAGTAAAACAAACAAGATAAACTCTGATCTGCAGGCGCGTAATGCTATGGCAGATCTTTATCTTTTTGTCTGCAGTTTAGCCTCGACTTGTAAGCGAGTATATATGCTATGTCATTTACCTAAAAACCCATTCATACAGAATATTGATTATTTCTCTGCAGTAATGTAGCGCTATGTAGTCATCCAGCCAGCTCATTGACTTACTGATTAGTATCCTTGGCAACGGTCGATCTTATTCAGCCTATGTATTTCAGCCAACATTAGGATTTCGTTTTTCTGTACAATATAAAATCAAAAATCATGTTTTTCTCGATTTATTTATAATAATGTTTTCAGAATCAGAAAATATAATGCAAAATTTCATGTTTTCAAAATCAAATAATGTAATGCTGTTTGGTAACTATATAATAATTTTTCTAACATATATATAATGAAGTCCGGTGGCCGATTGCTAACGCGCTGGATTCTCATGCTCGAGGTCCGTGGTTCGATTCTCGTGACCGGCACATTGTCGGCGAGGGCGATTTTAATGCCAAAATGTTCTTATTTAGTGGGGCTCCGGCCAGCCCTTCTACGTTTCAATATAAAATTTGTACACTCTCCCATCATGTCAACACGTGGTGGGTGTACTTTTGCACTCCCCGGGTTGATTATGAGGGAGAGTGTGCAAATTTCTGTTGAACGTAGAGAAGGCCCGTTTGTATCTGCTGTCCTTAAGATAAGTTAGCTAAGTCTACATGTACTGTTCTTAGTGTTGTGTTTGTATGTGCTGTCCTTAAGATAAGTTTGTTAAGTCTACATATACTGTCCTTAGTGTTGTGTTTGTATGTGCTCTGTCCCTGTAAATATATGGAAATATATGTAAATACGTTACTGTAAATATGTAAATACGTTGCTGTAAATACGTCACTGTAAATATGTAAATACGTTACTGTAAATATGCTTGCTGATTTTGGGGGGTTACATGAAATCGCAATTCCTAGACAGCCCTCTGAATTTCTAATATTTCGTTTTGCACATTAGGAATTCGCTGGGGTGTGTGTCTATGATGTGCTGTCCATAAGATAAGTTTATATATAACCTCTGAACCTGCTAGGATGTCCTTTGGCAACCTAGAGGTTCACATGGGGTTGTATAAAACTGTGTTGTAAATATGCTTGCTGTAAATATGCTACTGTAATTAAGATTCTGTGTTTTGTGCTGTCCTTAATTAAGATATAATCATATGTATATAATCATAATCATATGTATATACTCATATGTATATAATCATAATCATATGTATATAATCATATGTATATAATCATAATCATATGTATATAATCATAACCATATGTATATAATCATCTTCAAACAGTCCTCTCTGGGGATTATTATTTTTATTTTAAACAAATATTTATAGCTTTAGAAATATCATTATCAAATAAAATATCAAATATATTGTCAATAAATGTCATCAAATAATCTGCCCAAACTCTTATTCGTTCGTCATTTTCAATCGCGAATAACCATACTGACCCATATTTTGGTGATATATGGTAACCAACTTTTTTTAATACAATCGCTTATTATTTTAAGTTTTATACCAGTATAGCATGAGGCTGCTCTAATCGAATTAAATCTCTTACAAAATTTGTTTGTCAGATCAAATCCAACATGTCGGATTGAATTATAATGATACATTATATATAATATTTCATTTGTTTAATATGAAAAAAATCTATTGGTCTAGAATCCCCTTTGGGTTTCAAATTATTTTATCATTTTTTGAGATAAAAATTTGTTGGAGGGTGGTTTTTTGAGGGAGAGGGGGTCTCTGAGGTGGTGCAAAAATGTCATAATATATTTATTTTTGAGGGGGGTGATGGTTTCTGGCCTTAAACCCTCTTTGGAATTAAACCCTCATCTATGAATGCTACTATATGACACATACAAACTTTCATGTATGGTACCAGAGCTCTTCACAAAGCAGCAACACCACTATAGACTGATGCAACAAGTAACTCCGTACTACATTCAAAAGGCATGACACGATGGGCATTACAATCTTCATATTTAGATGAAAGATAAGATAAATTAAGACTGGTCAACCAATGTTCCTGAAATTAACATCCGACAAATTACATAGGTCCTGTATATGTTGCACATTGTGGTGCACAAATTGAAAATCATATTGAGGCTCTCAAACTGCTTGTCACGAACTTAATCTATGTCTACCTATGACACTACCATTATAATAACTATATACGATTGGCAACTCAAGAATTCTACATAGTATTGCAAAACACTGTGATGAAATAGACTTGTGATAATACATCTACTAACAAGGGTCTCCGATGGTCAAACATTTGGACTAAGCAAGCAACTATATAACCATGAAATAAATCAAATTCAGCTTTCAGCTTCTTGATTTGAATGGATCTCGAAGGAATATGTACTATAATATGAGCTGCTAAATCACTCTGGATTAAAGTCTTGTCACAAAGGTTGACTTTACAAGTATGCTACACAAAACGCAGACTAGAAGAAACAGCACTTTCAACCAACACAGTACCATTCTTTTCGGGCTGTCGTGTTTTTCGTCGAATAGTTTCGTTTACGTTTTGCTCGTTTTTACGAGCCCCCTTGTTTGAGTCATAAGGTTCACAGATTTGAACTAATACATGTGGACGAACATTCCTGGTCATATCTGCAAAAGATAATATCATTCACTAAATTATCATCCTTATGTTAGCTCATGATCAAAGCTGCATCAATCATCTCTGGAATGGGGCATTCACCGAAGGCATTCAATTTGCTGCAGATATCTCATTCTTTATAATAGCTCTTGAGATGCCACTTCACCAACTCCTTTCACGGTTGAGATCTTGATGTGGATTCAACATGACTATAGACACATACGCATTGCCCTGAATGTGTCAGATTTTGTCACCTTCAATATCTCTATTGTAGACTCAACATCTTTCACGTCTATCCAAGCTATCCAGATGACAGCTTCTT
>JAECUM010051349.1:0-26657 GCA_016617855.1 Megalonaias nervosa | reverse complement strand
GATTTGGATTTTAACGTAGCTTTTTCAATTTTTCAGTCATATCGCTACGATATCTGCAGTGTGGCAGTTTATAGTGATGTTTAGCACTGGGGCATCATGCCGCAGACATGTAGCATGATGTCCCACCCAGTCACATTATCCTGACACCAGGCCGACCAGTCCTAACACTAACCTCTTAATGCTGAACGCCAAGCGAGGCAGCTGTTAGCACCATTTTTGTAAGTCTTTGGTATGACTCGGCCGGGGATCGAACCCACGACCTCCCGCATCCGAGGCGGACGCTCTAACCACTAGGCCACCGGAGCGGTTACGAGTCTATGCTCTTAAAATAAATAACAGAAAAGAGTGAAGACAACAAGCTTTGTAAAATTTAACAAATAATTTATTTCCCTATAATAAAAAGTGAAAAATGGGGAAAAAAACTTACAGTATTGCGAATTAAATACAAACAATAATCCAAGAATTAAAGACACAACTCCTAGTAATAAAAAGTCCTGAATAAAACTCAGTTCAAATCCCGAAGAGATCTAAAATTGAAGGCGATGACGTGTCTGTTATGGCCTGCGTCGTACTGATGTGTCAATAGTTTCTTGTTGAATCACCGAAATATTATTCTAGCTTTGAATTCAGTATAAATTCCAATGAATGTCTTAATCCAAGAATTTTCTCTGAGCACTTTTGTATTTTCAGAGAAAATAATCACTTGAACTCAATAATTTGAAGAAAATAAAATTCAGCCCAAACTGGTCACAACATAATACAATTTAAAGTGCTAGATGTTAAAGCACAACCGGTGCATTCCTGACAGTCACAAGAAAATATAGTTCTCTGTTTGACCTCAGGTCACAAATTAGCATTTTCTAAAAACAACCATTACCTAATGGAAAATAACCTTCCTAAATGATTTGCGCCTTGCTTATTTAAAACATATTACCCTATAAAATTCACTTGGGAATCTCCAAAACCCTGACTCAAATCAACATGTTTACCTGAAAAATAATTCGGTTAATTAGCTCATTCACATACAGAATTATGAAGATATTATTAGATGTTTACATAAATGAAATTTAAAAAAAGTTTTAGAAAACGTCAATCAAGTCAAACAGAACTGAACTCAATTTTGGACAAGGTCAAGTCCAGTAAACAATGTTAAATTACAAAAACATGTAATGAACTAAAAAATTTTAAAACTAACAGACAAACAATTAAATTAAATATACATAACAATTGGTATACTTATTTTTCTTTAAAAGGTTGTATAAACCTAATATTATTGGCAACATGAAATCCTACAGTTGAGCGGAAGTGGTTTCTGCTTGCCAGTTCTAATTCTTGTAATTTAAATTGCATTTCCCATTTTCTCTCTCTCTCTCTCTCTCTCTCTCTCTCTCTCTCTCTCTCTCTCTCTCTCTCTCTCTCTTTGAGGTAGTAGTTCTCTCCCTTATTTCCTTTTTTTTTGTTTGCATCAGAATTTCCATCTCTTTAATTTTTCTCTTTTTGGATTTGCATTTTCATTTGTCTCTCTTCTTTTTATCTTTCTATCTTCTTATTTTGCATTTCTTTTTCTGTTTTTCTGTTCTCTTTCTGTTTTGGATTTCCATCATTTCTTCTTTAAGCTGAAGCTTTGTCAGCTCTATTTCCGTCTGGATTTTTGATTGCGATTCTTTTAATTTGATTTCAGAGCAGATAGACATTTACTATTTAAACTCAAAGTACTTGTATCAAAAAGTTTCTTTGTCACCAAATGCTATCACAAAATATTTTTACTTTCTTGTTTTACCAATGATGATTTTACTTCTGAAATGGAAGGTTGTTTGGCAAGCTGAAAAATCTCTAACGCTTCCTGGGTAGGATTTAAAATAAAGTTCTCCACTTTAAATGACAGCTTGTTTGTTTTTCAATATGTGAAATAAAATACCAGGGACTAAGAATATTTCGAAACAAAATGATTTTAAATTCCAAAACAATTTCACTTTCTCTGAAATATTGCTTAAATTCGCATTCTAGATGAGCCCCCAAATTTTCTGTTATTACTCATTGTTCATAAACTAAGTAACAGAAGGAAGCAAAACCAACAAGTTTTGTAAAACTTTAATAAAAAGTAATTTAATCCCAATACCAATAGTTACACACAATATAGATATACATAACAATATACGAGCTGCAATTGTCATGACTGAGATAGTATTTATAACATCGAAATTTATTAATTTATGCAGTGAAAACTCCGTTTACTTCAAAAAGCATTGGCGCACCTCGTACAAAAATGAGATGCATTACTATCACATCACATTATTTTTAACGTTATAACAATGTGAAGCCTGTCTGTCTGCATTGCTGAGGTTGCTGTAGTAGCTTATCTGGTAGCGCGATGGACTCTGAATTCAACGATCGTGGTGTTAATACCTTCCCAGGCCAGCCCAGGTAGCTGCCTCAATGTATTCTTGGCAAAGACACTTAGCTAACATTTCCTCAACATCAAATAGCCAATAACGTGTTAAAGGTGCTGTTAAAACCAACAAAATCAAAATTCTTGACAAATATGGTCCTCCAGTGGAATCTTTTCCGTACAAATATGGTCCTCCAGTGGAATCCTTTCTGTACAAATACGGCCTTTTAGAAGAATCATTTCTTTCCAATTATAATGTATCGATTATATACACTCTAGCTGTCACTGTTTGGCCCGATTGAGGTCAGCCACTTGCAACATTGTTGCCAATGTCCAGTACCATGACGTCATCATTCCTATTGTTCCTATACAAACCCAACCTATGTTCAACTTTCCACCATAAAAAAACAAAAGTAAGTGTCGAGATATTTTTTTAAAGTAGGAATAACATACTCTCTCTCTCTCTCTCTCTCTCTCTCTCTCTCTCTCTCTCTCTCTCTCTCTCTCTCTGTTGTAATAAGTTTGATTGAAACTGTGATCAATATTTACCATAATTATGCGAACTGTTCCGTTTGTCGTGTAATTTTTTTCAAACACTTACACCCTAAAAGTTGTAGAGCTATTTCTTTCTTTCCATAAGTCGTTGAATGCTATAAAATCTTGAATTGACTTGAACTTGTACACATCAGGTATCCTATCTGGCACTGCCATATGTCACGGGGAAAAATTCTAACATTAGATCTGCCGTTTTTCAGACAGAAAACAAACACAGGGTTTTTTCAACAATAACGCTGGGTTCACTGCACTCTATGACCCTGCCTATAGCAAACTCTCATTCTAAAACGAAAACATGTGTTCAGAAAATGTAACAATGTTTGTCCTATTTTTTTCTGTCCGTTTCTTAAGAGTGCAGTAGAACCAGACTTTGTTTTGGTGAAGTCCGTAGTTTTGTTGGACACTTTGCCACATTGCTTGTAGCGTGTGCTGCCAAACATGACATCTCCTAAATTGGGATATCTAACAAATGTTATGGTAGAATGAAAACAATTGTCTGTGAACATTTCTCACATAGAATATATCGTTGTCTTAATTATCATTGTCCTGTAATACCTTTAAAAATAACAGAACCAAAAAATTATGTCCTTCATTTCCGTCTTTTTCCATTCTTTCTTTCTCTCTGCAATGTAACGTTAAATCTGCCCATCTTTCAAATCACTAGTCCCCGTTCTACTTTCACCCAATGCAGTAACACGTGTGTATGCGTGCGAGCGTGTGTGTGTGTGTGTGTGTGTGTGTGTGTGTGTGTGCGCGCACGCGTGTGTGTGTGTTAGTTTTCGTTTGTACCAAACTTTCATATGAACATTACACACAAAGACATAATAACCATTGACTTAAACCGTTTAATTTCTCCGTGTAGGTGTATGTCATCCTTCTCAATTTTTTTTTCTCTGCAAGTCACTATTGGGCTACTAGGTTGTAAAACATAATCTTCATGAGACACCAAACAAATTTCTTTCTTCACTGGTCTTGTTGATTCTGTCTTTCTATCAGATTTGCCACTGGGTTTTTTTTCTCTCAACCTCTCAGTCTCTCTCTGTAGTGGATGTAGATAGTGTTGAATATGAGGTAATTATATCCTCTTCAAGGTCTCTAGCACAAACTTCTACTAACACATTTTGGAAAGTATTGTGTGACACGGATCGCTTTTATCGCTTGGTGTCTGCTTTCTTCTTGAAAATGTGACGTCGTTTCATCTTGATTATAAACTTTAATTTGACTAAGTTTGACACACTACTTGAACTCTTTACATTTCACAGTGTAGGTATAATCCTTCGTTTTCAATTTTCTGTAAGTGCGTTTTTGGGTCTCTCAAATGTGACAGTAACGAATTTCTTTGGGGCTGAATCAGGACTCTCTTGGATTTGTGACAGAAGTGGAGGACATTGATGCAGGCTCACTCATGTCTTCGGAATCACTGACCTAGATTTGAGCTAACAGTTCGACTCGCGTGTGGGGTGATGGATAATATAGATATTGTGATGAATATTATTTTTTGTAATGTAAGGGATAGTCTATTTTGTGAGATTTTGTCTCCTTCTCTTATATTTTAAGCTAACACAGGACGTTTGGATAGTATGATTTAATGGATGGTATAGTGGGTGTAATGGATAGTATTTATGTGGTGTAAGGGATAGATATTTTGTGAGCTTTCACTCTTTCTCTTACATTCTAAGTGAACACAAGGAATTTTGGATAGTGAGTATGATATGATGGGTAGCATTGTTGTGTGATGGATAATATTTTTGTTTCGTAAAGGAAAGTCTTTTTTGTGAGATTTTATCTCCTTCTCTTACATTTTAAGCTAACACAAGGCGTTTGGATAGTGAGTATGATATAATGGATGGTATAGTGGGTGTAGTGGATAGTATATTTGTGGTGTAAGGGATAGATATTTTGTGAGATTTCATCTCCTTCTCTTACATTCTAAGCGAACTCAAGGCATTTTTTTTTTCTTAACAAAATACTTATCCCTAAACACAAAAAATAGTGACTGTGTGTGGGTTTTTTTTGTTTGTGTGTGTGTATGTGTGCGCGCGTACGTTTGTGTGTATGTGTGTTTGTTTTTTCCTTAATAAAAAGTTTTTATCCCTTAACAAAAGAGAGTGTGTGTGTGTGTATGTGTTTTTGTGTGCACACGTTCGTCTGAATGCGTGTGTGTATTTTGTTTGTGTGTGTGTATTTTCTTTTTTATTTTTTTTTTGTTTGCGCGCGTACGTTTGTATGTGTTTGTGTGTTTGTTTTTTCCTTAACAGAAAAAAAAACCCTTGTCCCTGCTCAGTGTGTTTGTTTTGTGTGAATGTGGAGTAGTGTGACTATAACCACTAACTCTTTTGCTGAGGTTATTGTAGGTAATGGTGTGTTTTGTAGATAAATAATTTCCTTCTCCACAATGTACTGATAGCAAATAACGTGGATTTTGTTAGTATGAGTGTGTTGTTTTCTATATATATAAAAAATAAAAAAAATATTTTAAAAAAAAATTATTTTAGATTAACACTCTTATCACTATGGATTGTTTGGTATTTGATTCAATGTTTATAAAGTTATATTTCCTGCTGCGCCAGGCGTTATATAAAGTTATTAGTCCAGCCCCGCCAGGCGTTATATCCAGTGATATTTCCCGCCCCGCCAAGCAATGTTTTACTCGTATATTTTCATCGCTAAACTAGCTGAACTTACCCGCTTGGCGGGTCGGGTCATAATGCTATAATTGGGGGGGGGGAGGGGGCCGCTGTCATTGTTTCGCCCGATTGAGGTCAGCCCCTTGCCAATGTCCAGTACCATGACGTTACCTTACCTGTTACATTTTTATAGACCCTATAGTGGATATACCATTCACTCCATGTTAAATTTCTCCATGTTAAATCCCAATTGTCCATAGGGTACAAACCCAACCCCCCCGTTTTAAACATGTTTAACATTAAAGTCCCCTTGTCCGTAGAGTATCCCAGATGTTCCAGATTGTTAAAGTCCCGTTGTCCGAAGGGTACAACCCCCCTGTTTTAACATTAAAGTCCCATTGTCCTAGAGTGGATATAAAATTTCCCATGTTATATTCCCATAGACCGCATAGTGAATAAACTATTTTTTAACACTAACGTCCCCTAGACCCTATAGCGACCCACTTCACTACTTAAGAGTTAGTTTACGTTCATTCAAATCCAAGGAAAATAAATATTTACTTGGTTAAATTCCGATGTGTCATGAGTGTTCTTTGAGCTTCAAAATATGCTATTTCATGGTTACAGTCGATATTTACTTGTGCTATATGTATGTCTGTGTCAATAATACATTGATGGATGTCTTCGAAATCAACCACATGCAGACGATACATTCCGGATATAGATTGCACTTAACATTAGGTTTCGGTTCAATAAATAGGTAGTTCAGTACAATTTGACTCCGATTACATAATTCTAATTGTCTGTATGTTCAAAGTAAACATTCTTCAGAGAATAGCACAAACCCCTCAATTTTCAGTTGTCAGATATGTCGTTGAAATTAATCTTTGTCTCAAACGTTTGATAGCCGATCGCTACTGCCAGTATGGCATATGCATATCTGAAGGTTTCGATTTAAAACGTGAACTTAACGTAGCGCAGCTTCACTATACCAGCCACCTGGGAGATGGGGAAATTTGGTGCTGGCCATGGAAATGTGGCTGCTTTGTTTTGGATAAATGTACCTGAAATATTGACAGTTTGGAAAATCATATATTGGCAGGATATGAGAGGTACTAGTTTAAAGGCAGTGATAATTATGGGAGTATGGATTGTAGTTCGGTCTAAAACTAGTTCTGAACCTTGGAAACGGTTACATGTTGATCAACATATGATAGACCGATTTTAAACAAGTATCCTGATAAATGTTTTGTAGCACGATCCCAATCGAAAATTGTCGATTGTATGGATCAAAAAAGGTTAGATTATACTGTACAGACATTACTATATGCCTGCCCAGATAACTTAAAACATAGTACGGAAGCAGTAACATAAGACACACGTTATATATGTAGGGTAAAGCACGCGAGCGCCACTTTCGAGATTTCATAATGAAGAGTTACTTAAAATCTGAACCGATTGTTTGGCTCTGTTCAGTACGATTTCATTTATGTTTTTGACATGCAGATGTGTGCTATCAAATACTTTAGCGAAACAGATGACCTGATAAAAAGATTTTACATGTCATTAAAAAGTAAAGGACCATCTTTACTGCAAGGTAGAGAAACTTTATCGAGTCTCATCTTCTCAAGCACTAATGTAAGATACAAGCAAATAAATGATAGATGCTGTTAAAAGTCCCCATCATGTTTTTGATGTAATATTGTTCGACTATGGTTACGCGTTATATATAAACGAGTAACAAAATCTCATTTTAGCCCAAATTATCTTAAATCGTAAATGCTCATAAAAATGTAACAACATATCTTTCTTTAAATGTATAGTGAAATTTTCTTGGGGATGGGGGAAGTCTGAATATTTTGAGAGAAATTGCTTAGAGTTAATGACGGCAAGGGTAATGTAACACATAAGTTAAAATACTAACATGATTTCAACTCGAGTGCTGTGTCACAGTATGCAAAATAGTGAAATTATATAAAGGTCAAGGTCTTCTAACTTTTCATCACGGATATAACTTCCACAACAAGGAACAAATATATCAATGTATTTACACTACAAGAAATGGTGGTGAAAAGAGACTAATAATAATAATAATAGTCATCATCATCGTCGTCATAATCATCATTATCAGTTAATTTCAGTAGAGGAGAGAAAGGCTGAAAAACGTTCAGGATATAACTGGGTTTAACATAATTTAAACCAGATTTGCCATGTGTTTGCATTGGCAAGATCCAATATTGTTCTGTACGACCATGTTCATTTTGGGTCCACTAGTGATTAATTTAATGGTCAGCTGAGTTAAATGTCCGGCTGAGTCAAAATGGCTGGCGACGTTGAATTAAACCTTTTAAGCAATATAGTAAACAAAATAATGTGGGTCTTGCTTGACAGTAATCATAATCGTGTCAACTAACAGGCTTCGATTACAGAGCCGTTAAGTTGTTGACAATTTCAATCAATCAATAGAATCAATTTTAAGAAAGAGTTTGTCTTCTCTTTCTCTCTTTATGTACTTACTCTGTCTGTTTATATGCCTTGGTCCTGATTAATTTTTGCCCACCATCTCAATTACTAATATTTGAACAAGCTGCAGATTATGCTATCAAAAGTGGATAAAGTGTTTTTTAAAAAATACTTGACATAAACTTAGCGAGGAAGCAACATATGACATGAAAACATAACACGCTTTCATAAAATACCACACACTAATGTTACCACGGCGAGTGGCGTTATGCAAAGTCTCCAGACCTTCAGAAAAACTTTTATACCAACGATTGAAATCTGTAATGAAATATGGCCCGTGTTATTAAAACAGAAAAAGACAATAGAGTTGGTGTATTATTCAGTAAAAGGGTGTGACCTTCTCTGTCGACATTCATGGTTACAGCGATTTTCAGATGTAGAACGGAACATAAATGTAATTGGGAGAAATAAAATATTTTAACAGAACATGCCAAGCCAAGTAAAAATGGAATAGACTTTTCACATTCAAACCAATATATTTCAAGATTCCGCAAGACGTCACAAACAACGGGAAAGGTTTCCTCATATCTACGAGAAGATTTCTCGGAGAAGTGCGAGAGCTTCTTGGACCTGCAATACACGTCGGTCATGTTTCTCATTCTTTGTTCTTCGTTTGTTCTCCTTATTGCTGGCGTGTTCTAGCAAACGATCCCAGAGTCCAAAGCTAACGACTGTCCTAGGTTTGACTATGAGTATAAATTATTGGAGAGGCTCCTTCGGATCGAATTTGCCCAGAGAGAATCAGATGCTACCATAGAACAGCTTCATGAAAAATTAAAACATCTTCAAACAGATGTCATACAGACAGAAGAAATTCAGCGCCTCATAGACAACAAAACAAACGGTGAGTCAGCATTTATTATAGCCTTCGTTCTAGAATCGTATGACCCTTCACCTTGTCATATATACCATGCCCTTTCCCTGTGCTTTCGCTCAATTATAACTTTCAATCACGAATTATGTTCACGTGTCCAAAGAAGAATCTTGTAAACTCGACTAAATTAGCTGTTATGTGAAAGCGAAAATGTAGAGGAATTCTTGGAATAGCAAACTTGAGATACAGTTGAATAATAGCTTTCAGAGATATGAAAAAATGATGGATTAAACATGTAAATAAAGAAGGCTATATTTCGAGTACTTCGTTATTCGACAGTCTCAGACTATACACCGACAATGCTAAAGAATTATCCTCCCTTATTTGAGAAATTTCGTCGACGCCAATGTCTGACATATTTCGGAATGTCCCATTAGTCAAGGTATGTATGCTACACATAAGTTTGAAGAGGGAACGCCTAATACATTTTGTGCCGTTGTGTTGTTTAACTCATGTTGCGCCCGACGAAATATTCCTCTGATAATCAGATCGAACAGTCGAAACATAACCTCGGATTGTTCTCACCTGCAGACCAAGAGATAATTTGTATACTTTTTGGATTCCATTGGACACCACTTTTAACAGTAAACTGATTTCACATATTTCATACGCATACCACTGTGGGCCAACAATGCCGCATCATGATATTAACAGTGCTGAAGTTATCAAACAACCCCAAATCAGTTTTATAATGAAGAATAGGTTTAGTCAGTAAAGCCATTACGATTCTGCCGAAAGAAACCTCCATCAAACCTTCCATGGAAACGTGATAATTATCTTCGTTTTCTGGCCCATTGTCAATCCTATCAACCACGTTTCCTGGCCCATTTTTCAATTCCTATCAACCACGTTTCCTGGCCCATTGTCAATCCTATCAACCACGTTTCCTGGCCCATTGTCAATCCTATCAACCTCGTTTCCTGGCCCATTCTCAATCCTATCAACCACGTTTCCTGGCCCATTGTCAATCCTATCAACCTCTAAAACCACAATGAATGGTAAACAGAAGAGAAAAATATATTAGTCAATGTTTAACAGAAGACGCTAGCGTACATGCGGACTCTGACGAGCATCCTGCTTTACCTTGGGTAAAAAATGCAAACCAACCAGTATCAAGAAATAATTATAAAACAAAATAAATCAGATTCACTCATTCATGTCCGTTTTACTCCGTATGTTAGGAAAACAATTATTAGGATATAGAAGGCCCGAGGCAGATTTCAATAGTAAAGGGACATAGAAGAAAACAACGTTATGAACAAGTAAAGAATATTCTTACTAATAAAATCATCATTGCCTTCTGATTATGTAATATGGTTTATAGTTAAAGGAAACTCTGTGGCTCCATCTATCCTGACACTGGCGTTAGGAAAGAAATCTATTGTATTAAATTGTATAAATTCTTTCACTGGCAATGTGTACTATCGAATGTCTCTATCCAACGAAAGAATGTATAACTCAGTGTTAAGTTACCATCCAACTTAATGCGGTTACAATTATGCCCAGGAAATCTTCATCAATCCTTCCATGGCAAAATAAAGAATATCGTTGTTTCCTTATCAATAGCAAATCATATCAAACTATTAGAAACACAATTGTAAGCTGAAAAGAATGTGTCAATGTTCAACACAAGAAATTAGCATACCTGCGAAGACTGACAAGCATCATGCCATATCCTCTATTAAAAACAACCCGAGTCAGTAAATAATTCTAAACATGTACATCAGATACTTTCGTGAATGACCGTATTACCCAGTGTTTAAGGAAAACAAGTGCTATACCCCATGACCGTATTACCCAGTGTTTAAGGAAAACAAGTGCTATACCCCATGACCGTATTACCCAGTGTTTAAGGAAAACAAGTGCTATACCCCATGACCGTATTACCCAGTGTTTAAGGAAAACAAGTGCTATACCCCATGACCGTATTACCCAGTGTTTAAGGAAAACAAGTGCTATACCCCATGACCGTATTACCCAGTGTTTAAGGAAAACAAGTGCTTATGATACTGCATGACCGAGAGGCATATGAAGTGTGTAAAGACAGAAACCCTTTCAAAGAATAGTTACGAAAGAAAACAAATCTATTCCCACTACTATATCATCAGTTTATTGCCTTAATAAATCATCACGGTATTACCACATCAATATCAGCACTGCATTCCCACTACTAAATCATCACTATATTATACCATTATTGTATTCTCCCTACTGTACCATCACTGTATTCCCCGTACTATACCATCACCGTATTCCCCGTACTATACCATCACTGTATTCTCACTACTATATCATCACCGTATTCCCCGTACTATACCATCACTGTATTCCCACTGCTATATCATCACTGTATTCCCCGTACTATACCATCGCTGTATTCCCACTACTATATCATCACCGTATTCCCCGTACTATACCGTCACTGTATTCCCACTACTATATCATCACTGTATTCTCACTACTATATCATCACCGTATTCCCCGTACTATACCGTCACTGTATTCCCACTACTATATCATCACCGTATTCCCACTACTATATCATCACCGTATTCCCACTACTATATCATCACTGTATTCCCCGTACTATACCATCACCGTATTCCCCGTACTATATCATCACTGTATTCCCACTACTATATCATCACTGTATTCCCCGTACTATATCATCACCGTATTCCCCATAGTATACCATCACTGTATTCCCCGTACTATACCATCACCGTATTCCCCGTACTATACCATCACCGTATTCCCCGTACTATATCATCACTGTATTCCCACTACTATACCATCACCGTATTCCCAGTACTATATCATCACTGTATTCCCCGTACTATATCATCACCGTATTCCCCGTACTATATCATCACTGTATTCCCACTACTATATCATCACTGTATTCCCCGTACTATATCATCACCGTATTCCCCGTACTATATCATCACTGTATTCCCACTACTATATCATAACACTGTTCACACTACAATATAATTACAATATTCCCACTACTATATCATCATTATATTCGGTTATGTATAATTAATTTGCATTATGTGCTTGACCTTTGTCCGTGATTGAGGATAGAGATTTGGTGTGTAACTGGTCTTTGTCAAATTTGAAAGTTATTGTCCAAGGTATAGTTTTATTTATTAGAATCTTAAAATATTCTGTATGTGAACTTATGACCTACATCCTGGTGATTCTATTGTGTCTTATGTTTTAATAGAAAGTTTTTGTCAACAAAATTATTCATTCCTCCTTTAAGTTCAGTTACTGACATTATTTACTGTTGTGTTTAGCTACATTTAAGATTAATTATTTATTTGAAAATATTCGTTGGAATTACATTTTACTCATTGGCTTTTCGGATTAGAAAACAACTTTGGAATTATTTTAAATTCATTCAAAGCTATTCGCTGTATTAGCACTAATATATCATAACACTATCTCCACTACTATATCATAAATATGTTCTCACACCTTTTAGGATATTTGTTAAAATTAAGTTCAACTCTATCGCTGTATTTTATTTTTTTGGCATTAAGAGAGAAACATACTGCATCAAGTTAGATACGTTCATTCAGTAGCGTAGTATAGTTTTTATGTATGTATGCAACTATATAATGTATCACTCAGCAGTAATTGACAATGTAACTATATGATGTATTACTTAGAAGTAAATGACTATGCAACTATATGATGTATCACTCGACAGTAATTGACTATGCAACTATATAATGTATTACTCAACATTAATTGACTATGCAACTATATGATGTATTACTCAGTAGTACTTGACTATGCAACTGTATGATGTATTACTCGGTAGTAATCGTCTATGCAACTATATGATGTATTACTCAGTAGCAACTGACTATGCAAATATATGATGTATTACTCAGCAATAATTAACTATGCAATAATATAATGCATTACTCAATAGTAATTGATTATACAACTTATTGCATCAGACTTACTCATTAGCATGTACTTTGTACGAATTCCTACCCTTTGTTAGAAACAGTTTGTATGTTCAATAGTTAATATACACATTCAGTTTCACAGTTTACTATTTTAAAATACCATGATAAAAATTTTATTTAATTATTTAGACGTATAACATTTGTTTTCTGTTTCAGTTGTACGTAATTTGTCTCGTCAGCTAGTACTTTCTCGTTGTTGACTCAGTATGGTCTGTTTTGCTGGCTCTCTGATAAATATCTTGCCCGAGTGTTGGCATCCCACTCAAAGTTTCCCTGCCTATGACATCAACAGTGTAGCTAGTAAATTGTACGCTACATTGTCAATGCATTCTATTTTTGTCTCCAAGCTCTCTGCTATCAGGACAATGTCTTGTACAGGGTGTCAGCCATAGTGTAAACGTAATCATCGCACTTTAGAAGCAAATTTTAGGTGACAGCTTATGCAATGATTAACATATAAATCGCAAATTCATCTACTTTAGGGTACTGACCATTTCATTCAGGGTGGGGGTGGGGACAGCGATTTTCTTTTTAACTGAGATATTTTATTTTCATTTATCTCAAGATGATTAAATTTTGTTCTAATAATATGGATATAATATGGTGTATTCTTTCGATAAATCGGAGCATGACATTTGTCCAGCTATTTGAGAGCCAGAACTTTAAACAAAAATCACAGGCCGCTGCCTCAGATAATGACATTATTAGTCTCTAATATAACTGAGGTATACCATGGTACGTATCATGGTATTTTCAGAAATATCGCGTTATACTCTGGTACAGATGTATTCCTGGTATCCAGCTCTAGTAGATAGCATGTAGTCGAACAGTGTTTCACATGCATTTAATTCACTACAAAAACAACTTTCTCTAGAAATTAATTCATTCTTCGAAGAAATATATAAACTTTACCCACCCAACATAAATCAGTGGAAGAAAGATGGCAAAGTATTTGTAACTCAAAACAGCAGATGAAATACTCCTGCCAATGCTGGACAAATCCTTGCTTGTAATTTAGTCTTTATCTATGAGAAATTAACATATTTATAAAGGTATCTATATAAAGGTATCGATATAAAGGTATCTATATAAAGGTATCTATATAAAGGTATCTATATGTGAAGGAAGCCAGAAGATATCTTTTTTGAAGTTTCTATTTGACGAAGGAAAAAGACGCATATACGTTTTGCACAGTATTGTTTCAAGCTGTAACTATTGACTATTTATGTTATTTTGTTTCACAATGAAATGTCCAGTTGGACTCTTTTTGGTGTACAATTGGACTCTTTTTGGTGTACAATTGGACTCTTTTTGGTGTACAATTGGATATTTTGTGTACAATTGGATATTTTGTGTACATTTCTGTACAATTGGATATTTTGTGTACAATTGGATATTTTGTGTAATCTTTTGCTTATTTTGGCCATATATTATATTTACACTGGCAGGTTCAACATGCAAAATCCTTCCATTCATGTTTTCAAGCAAATAGTTGACGAGCTTAACAACACCGAAAAATGTACTGCATAGTTAAACAAAAATGGTCGTCAATCATGAACATGTAAACTGTGCAATGCGGTAAACAGGAACCAATACTGTAATATTGCGAAGTCTATATCACCTATATGCTGTATACTTGTGTCAGCCTATCTAATTTATGTCAAATGAGATTGAGTGCTTTATATATGTGTGTATGCGTGTGTGTGTGCTTGTCTTTTCTAATTTTGTGCACTATAATTGATAACCAGAAATGTTTAATTGCAAGGTGACCTTGTGATGGTACTCACGGACCCCGCGGTCAACCTATTGCGGGGATAATAGAAACACTCTTCTCCAGAAATGTTAAAATATAAATGTACTACTTGGTCAGTTCACTCTTGATGCAAGTAGCTCATAGAGTGTAAGAAATTTGGCAATATCAAAGGAAATCGTTACATAGACGTGAAATCGCACAGTACAAATTTATTGACAGAAATATTATCGAGAAGAATAACAGATTATTGGGGTAGTTTAATTTATTACAGTCTTCATTATTCATACAATTTTATAAGAATATCTGCTGTTGCCAAATTCGCATTTACCGCTCAGACTGAGATAAAGTAATCAAGACTTGTTATGTCATCGTTATGTCGTCTTTAAGGTAATGCTCTACAGTTTCGTGTTCTGCATAGGGTTAATGTTTAAAGATAAAGAATTTATCCCGTTTTCTTAAATGGTTTTACTGGCTATTTAAAAAATACCTTTCAAATCTTATTTATTATTAAAATAACTTTTAATTACCTTTTGTTTGGTGTATAATTAATTGGTGTAATTTGGATTATAGAGTATGCAGCTCGACCATATTTCAGACGTGCAACTATCACAAAATTGCAAGCTTCGCTTGATCATTTTCATTTTCTGGACCTCAGAGGTCAAATGCTAAAAAAGAGCTGATAACCTTTCATACGCTTTATGTATATGGTAATTCATTAATTGCACTTTCAGAAGCTGGCATTGTCAAGTCTTTCAAAGTTCGTTTTCCCTGTTTTAATAACTGCTAAAGGTAGTGTACTTTAGACTAATTTAAGCTGATTTTTCGAGCACATGGGAGCAGTAATTTTGGTGAACTGTGTACTTAGATCATGTACAATTTCGACAAGTACAATATTCAAAGATATTTCAGCCACAGTATATGAAAGCAACATGCAGGTATTGCAACATTCTCTTCATTGTGTATAATGCAAATGCAAACAACTTCACCATACACTTTTCATTCTCCCAGATGTTCTAAATATCCCTTAAGTCACACTAATTAGCATTATACCAGGAACTGTATGAGATAGTGTTAAGTCATGATGACATAATACCATCATCCTGTTAATAGGGATGGAAATGGTAGATCTTATGACAATAATAACATCAATGTAAATGAAGACAAGTAAAAGAACATATGTATACGACATTTTATTTATAATTACCGACCTTATCCAGTCCTCTGTACTTTCTTGCTAATTTACATTCTTCCTGATTTAATTCGCTCTTCTGTCTTGTTCTTTTTCGTTAACGAAATTTCGAAGATTTTAAATACGGTGACAGGGTATTACTTCCTGTACACGTTTTATCGTTATTAGTTTCCTTGGACATAAAGAACCTAGTGTAATAAAGTGTTCGGCTACTTATCAGTTTTGTTATGTTTATATTATTCTCTCAGGAAGGCAAACATATATTTTTGCAAAGAGTTGAATAGTCTGACGTTAAAGTACTGAACATCCTTGAATTGTTATTGTTACTTATGTTACGACTCTATGGTCACAAACTTAAGTAACAGAAAAGAAGCAACAGCAACTAGTTTTGTAAAACTTAACGAAAAATTTAATTATCAAAGTCATAAATGAAAAATGTGAGAGGAACTTGCAGGATTATGAAGTGACTCCAAACTAGTCCTTATAAAGGTCTATGAAAGTTTTAAATGAATGAAAAGTTCCTTATAAATTTCAAAACCGAAAATGTACTGATCCTCCAAGAACCTTGGCGTTGTCAAGATGGCGTTGTCCAGAATTCTTTCGAATAATTTATAACAGTTCACATTAAAATTATAGTCCAAAATAACCAGCACTTTCTATGTCCACTGAACAGTCCAAACAAATGTTTTCCTCTCGAATAATATCTAAATACAAATAAAACACGTCTGCAGACTTACAACGGGAACACAATATGTGTGAATGACTCCAAAAATTGGACTAACTGCTTAATTCTCTCCTTATATACACGGTATTGCGACTGTATAGAATCCACGTGACAGCATACACTACTGAATTTGTGTGTAATTGTGCCTATTCTCGTGACCTGGCGCAACCAAAGTGAACTTACCGAATTATTCCAGAAACGTTGAAATACCATTAGTCACTGAGAAATTGTGCCATAGGCGCCATTTAAGTCTTATTATTAATATTATTATTATTTATTTTCAACACATACGTAAACATCTATTTATAGATTTTATGCAATATTATACTCTTCACAGATTCAAGTCACGTATCCAAACTTAACTAAAGATATTGTGTACAAATTACAGCCACGAATAAGATTATAAAAATTAGATAAAATTATGTACCAGGAGTTACAAAAAATATAGACATACATAACACATAGGACAATATACTCACATCAACTTTAGGTAAACATGAAGACAAGAGGTAAGAAGACTATAACGCGTGCATGGTATGTGACAGAATGAACGGAGAGACACAATCTTTAACAGGTTACAAGTGTTTCCATTAGACAACGATACTAACCCAATAAGTTTAATTGTTTTCTAGTAATATTTATATATCGCATAATCTGCAGGACTTGGATCAACTTACGTGAGATGGGGAAGAACCATTTGTTCAGGAAATGGCACAGAACTCGTCTACAAAGGTACGATAGGTTTACTTTCATAATGGTGATACATTTTTGTCCAAATTTGCTTTGCACTTCTAGTAAGCTAGAACAAAGAGTACGTGTAGTAAACCAAGACAATGACACGTATAGTAAGCCAAGGCAATGAGCACGTACAGTAAGCCAAGACAAAGAGTACGTGTAGTAAGCCAAGGCAATGAGCACGTATAGTAAGCCAAGGCAATAAACAAACTATATAGCTGGTTATGCACCCTATCAAGATTTTGGAGAGAAATCATTGCATTCTGATTCAACATGGCGATGCTATTTAGGCACAGTGGACTATTTGTTTAAACCCCAAATTCTTCGAAATATCTTTGCAAAGTATTTTGAAAAACTAGATGTAAGAAATATATAATAATTTCAAAAATGTCTTATTTGGGGAAGAAAACGTTTGAGAATTTTCATTACATATGGTAAGTCAGGTGAAATGAAACATTCGAATGCTAGATGATCTATATCATCCCATTCTTTCAAAGGGCGAACTGTCGTCGTCATTACCATCATTCCTCGTCGTTCCCACTGGAACATACGGACTTCACTGCAGCTCTACATTCGTCATCGTCTTGGACTATCTGTCTTACATCTCTCCAGGACATGTGGATGGTCTTAAGTTTGGGGTCAAGGGTTCTACGCCAAGTCATGCCAGGACGTCTTTAAGGGTACCAATTCAGGGCCTAACGTACGATGTTAGGCTGGTCCCTCAGCAGGGTATGTCCAGCCCGTTTCCACTTGCTTTACTGGTGTCCTGTATTATAACTACTGGTTGGTGATTCGGTCTGGCCATTTAATGCGCAGGATCTGTCGGCGACAAGTATTGACAAAGATCCTTCGCTTACGTTCCAAGTTCTTCTTGTGTCTTCGGGTCTCTGACCCATGGGGCAGCAGTGTTTTGAACCTGGAGCTGAACAGTCTGGCTTCGTTGTCAGGTGGATGCTATCATTCCTGTACACTGGAATGAGAGTGGTAAAAGAATGGTGTACCTTGGCAATCCTGACTCTGACGTCCTCATCTATTCCTTCTGACAACAGAATGGAATGGTGAACTCGCATTGTTTCTCAATAGTCATGAGTCTAGAGGTGTCATACCAATGGTGTTTCGGCAGTCCAGTCCTCCTTATATTAGTGATTCTTGTCTTTAGCTTTACCATCGCCAGAGCATGGTCTGGCAATGATCTGCTCCTCTACAGGCTCTCACATCCAACAGAGTGCTCATCCATCTGCGGGACATTGCAAGGTGTTCGATCTGATTCTCTGTTGCTGACTTCGAGGATTTCCGCGTAACCTTGTGGATCCTGTGATGGGGAAAACTGTCTCACTAATCTTAATGTCGATCAACCGACAGAAGTCAGCAAAGAGTTCTACGTTGTCATTCTTCTCTCCTAGGTCCTCTGCAATTGGTCATAAAAATCCTTCTTGGCTTCCTTGTCTGCAAGGTTGGTTGGGGCATAACACTACGCAATGTTTATCGTTTGAAATTTGACATTTTGACTGAAAGCGAGCTGTCTTTCGGGTAGAGGAGATGTCCTGATGTCAAGGTAATTTGGCTGACGTTATGCACCGATCCACACTCAGTCCTCGGATCACCAACCTGTATATGTCCATGTCTTTGGCAACTTGTGATGTTTCCCTGTCTTGCACAGTGTTCTCACGTTCCATATCCCAAACATTGTGTCAGTCTTGGTGGAGAGAAGATTTGTCGATAAGCTGGTTCCATCTCGGGTTTGGCTGGTGTGCTTCTTCCTTTGTTACCCTGGGTCCTTTCCGTTGATCCAATGAATTTTTTGCTGTGTTGGTTTATGTAGCTTGGCTTTTTATTTGGTGGGGATGCTAGCCCTACGCACAAGGCTACTCCATCCCCATCTTGATTGAGGACAGGCGACATCTGACATTGTATAGGATGAAGTTAATACAAATCCAGTCATAAATAAAACGACACCAAGAACTGTACATTTGTATATGAGACCAAACTGGTATAATTTGAAACTGTACACTTCTAAAGCTAGAGTTAAAAAAAAATTACTCAAATAAATCATAAAACTTTGTACTAACTGAAACGGTAGGAACCAAAACGGTTACTTACCATAGATCACACAAAAAGTCAAAACGCTGATCACAAAATCCGTGAGAAAAGGACATGCGAAACTCAGTTGATACTTGTAGCTGAAGGATTTAGTCCAGGAATAATTTTCTTCAGGGTCAAAACTATTGCAATAAAGAAAAAAAAAATTTGCACAGTGCGTTTTGTTAAGGTTACCAAACTAACATACTAAAAGAAGAGCAAAATAAAGTTGGTGGAAATATTAGAAATTTGCACATTTTGCAGGCGTATATTTTTGCATACAGTATACCCATTATTAATAATAACGATCACAGTTTTTTGTTTGTTTTTAAATCTCTTCATCATAACCGGTATAATCATGTTAAAATTAAATGTATGGATAATTTATTCTATCCAGCAATGTTAACTATATCAATCATTTTCAGTATAAAACAAAGCTCAATAGTTGGAATGGGGGAGGCCACGCTCCAGCTGGTCAGGCTTTATGCAAATGATTCATCGAGGGAATCATGTAGGGAAAACAGGAATCACATTCGTAGCAATGATTGACTTGGACCCAAAAGTGATATGCCATGTATCTATTTTATACTTACCTTCTTGCCAAATCAAACTAGAATGAATAATGTGACACCAGTAATAACCTTATTAAAGATATACTAATAATTACCTTACTTATTTTTGTTTCACGCATATCATTAAACATAAACTGATCGCTCTGGTTAGCGTAAGTGGTTAGAGCGTCCGCCTCAGATGCCGGACGTCGCAGGTTCGAACCCCCGCCAAGTCATACCAATGACTTCTTAAAATGGTACTAACAGCTGCCTTTCTTGGCGATCAGCGTTAGTGTTAGGACTGGTGTCAGGATAATATGACTGGGTGGGATATATGATGCTACGTCTGTGGCATGATGCACCAGTACTAGACATCACTATCAACTGTCACAGTGTAGACATCATACCGATATGACTGAAAAATTGTTAAATCTTCGCTACAAATCCTCCCCCCCCACACACACACACATCACTAAACTTATATTCAATGAAGTTTTAATGTTAAAAGAAGCTTGAAATCAATGTATCAGTGACTGCTTGTAGAGATTTCTGCTACTGACTGATATGTGTACATAAAAAGTTATATTACATTATAAGGCAAATTCTCAGTACTTCCACCAGTTATTTTTTCCAATACGTTTAATGTGATGTTTTGCATACCTTGTAGAAATGCACTGCAAAAAATTTAATTTTATGGCAATTATTTTAACTTGACCGAAAAATTGAGACAATATTCCTGGACTAATTAGCTTGAAACCTTTCCCAGGGACATCTTATAGTTATCATATTGCTTTCCTTAGCAAAGATTTTGATGTAGATAGTCATCTAATCTCTGCTTTATAAATACACCAACACCGCATCATAAATAAAATAATAAACTGGATTTAAACTTTCCTGATTAGACGTGGTCAGGTAGTAATACATGAATGCGAACTTTCTATTCAAATACCTGTGACACAATGAGTTCAGCAAGGTTCTATTCTGGGTCTTATCCTTTTTCTATTATAAATCAATGACCTACGAGACGATACTACTCTACATCTTGCATTTGGCAATAACTAAGACTGTCACAAGCTTCAAGAAAAGCGGTTCGAGCAGCCTTAAAGTTTATACCCTAAAACAAATACTGATGATCTTGCATTAACCTAGTTTCTCATCTATTCACTACTTTTAACATTTACTACTATCGCAATCAACGTTTATAATATTGAGTAGGGACTATTGTTTATACTGAACGTAATCAGTCGAAGTTGTACTGATTGTAATAAATAATTGTAATTACTGCAATCATCGTGTAGATTGCAATCAGCAGCAATTACATTAATTATATTAATGGAATACATCGAACTGCGGGGGTGTCAGGAAATGATGGGTTGGGATGGGGACCACATGTAACGTATAAAGTTGAATATTTGCATAACGGTAATAGGATAGAGTGGAATAATTTTAGGAAAAACGAAAACATTGACGATATAGGAGTGATCGACAGGGACATTTAATAATTATGTACAGTGATATGTATTAAATAAAGGTAAGTGATTTAAATGAAATTAAAAAATGAGTAACATTGACCTAAAACTGTACCATGATTGATCAAAGATTTTAAAAGTTGAGTAATATCAACCAGGAAATATCGCATGATTGATCTAAGATGTTATTTCTTAACTCGTCGTCCTTTTATTGAGATACGAAATCAGAATTTTCATGCTGATTATAACATACCTTGTAAGCAGCAATGTCTTAAGTATAGAAAATAATAAGAATACACGCATGCGTAATCAGTACGATAAAACAGAATACATGCTGAACGATTGTTCTCATTGTATTTCCAACATACATTCATTCCGACCCCATTTACTAATTAATCTGGTTAAATTTCAACTAGTTCTCTTTTCAGAGTAGCATTTAAGGACTTGACTCGCATGCTGAAATTGTGAATTCTGGTTACTATGAATTAATATCGATTTGCGTTTAAGTGAAGAATTTGTACTTGTCTGATACTTTTTGTAATTTACAAGTGTTCCCTCTTGATGTAAATTATGGCGCATCCAAGCTTTCTTATCTTCCAGTTGCCGACTCCGTTTACCTCGCAGAACGGACTTTTTATCAGGCAGTCATTCAAATGTGCTCATAGGGGGTGATGAGGGGCTTTCTGTGCTCATAGGGTGCGATGACATATGTTCCCAGAAATCCCCATCGTGGCATCATATGACCACACCCATGTTCTCTAAGAGGTTTCCGAATAAATAAAAAAGATCCTTACTTTACACAACGGGCCTGGGGTGTAAGGTGAGGTAAATTTGTTTGGTAATGTGAGACAGACTAGACCTGTGAAACAGACTAGACCTATGGACTGAGGTTGCAAAGACAGTTTTTATGCACAAGTTTAATGTTTCATACACCTGCCTAATATAAGAATTCATAAAAAAAAATAGATGAGTGAAGTCAGAAAGGTCCATATTTTTGGATAGGTATAATAAAGCAAAACATAAGAATATCATTCACTTGACCTGATAAGTCAGTGGAAATTCACAGAATAGAAAGTTGATGCACCCCACCCCAAAATTTATACATGCATTTTTCATGTCCAAAGGCCATTTTTGAGAACACGTGATGATCACAGTGCAAACACAAGCCCTTTCCCTGGGTGATAATTTTTAAAAAATATCGTGTATTTAATAGCTTGATGCAATTCAAAATAGTTGCCGTCCAGGCTGTTTTGGAGATATTTTACTTGCCTTGAACCTTGCAGCATTTGAACCTGTCTCTATGGATTTAGTACGTACAATCGTGATGAAGAGTGCACCAAAGTCATGTGAACTGGATCCGATTCCGACGTCACTGCTGCTGGAGTGCTTGGATCCAATACTGCCTTCACTAACTGATGTTATTAATACCTCTCTCTCAACTGGGGAATTCCCATCATTTTACAAAACTGCCATTGTAAAGCCTCTGCTGAAGAAACCAACACTCGACCATAATGATTTAAAGAACTACCGCCAGTTTCTAATCTGCCATTCATGTCAAAAATCTTAGAAAAAGTTGTTCTATCCCAACTTGTATCTCATCTGAATTCAAACAGTCTTTTTAGCAATGTACAGTCTGCATATCGCCCTTGCCACAGTACTGAAACTACTCTTCTGAAAGTAGTTAATGACCTTCTCTCTGCTTTGGATAGCGGAAAGATTACAGTCCTTACTCTCCTTGACTTGTCTGCAGCATTTGACACTATAGACCATGATATATTACTTCACCGTCTCCAGCATGTATTTGGCATTCATGATATGGCCTTACTATGGTTCAAGTCCTACTTGGTCAACAGGACACAAATTGTGTCTGCAAATGGAAAACACTCCAGCCCAGTTGATCTATGCTGCGGTGTTCCACAGGGGTCTGTTCTTGGACCTGTTCTCTTCATTCTATACACTCAGCCACTCTGAAGTGTCATAGATCATCATCCAGTGTCTCACCAATTGTATGCTGATGACACCCAAATATACAAATCTAGCCATCCAGTTGAAGTTGAAGCTACCATCCAAGGCATAGAGAGGTGCATTTCCGATGTGAAATCATGGATGACATGTAACAAGCTGCAGATGAATGATGATAAAACTGAAGCCATCCTGATTACAACACAAAGACTTTCTCATTCACATCCTTTACCTCAGACAACAAATATCAGCAACACCAACATTAAATTCACACAGTCAGTACCAAACCTCGGTGTCACTCTCGACAGTACTCTCTCGTTGCACCAACATGTCATGAACATATGCAAGGTTGCATATCTTGAGCTGAGACGAATCAGCTCCATTCGAAAGTATCTTTCAGTTGATGCCACTAAAACACTTGTGTGTTCCTTAGTACTTTCAAGACTGGACTATTGTAACTCAATTCTGTCTGGTTCGTCTCAATATCTACTTCAGAAACTTCAAAAAGTTCAAAATACAGCTACACGAATCATCCTTCGAGTACCACGATCAGAGCATGCCTCTCCCCTGCTCTGTACCCTACACTGGCTATCCATACGATCCAGAATTAAACACAAAATTTGTTCTCTGTGCTACGTTTCACTGACGGGCTCCAGTCCAACATACCTATCTGACCTCACCCTTGTGTACACACCTGCAAGATGCTTACGCTCCTCTTCTGACACTCGTATTCTCCTTATTCCCCCTATGAAGATGAAATCATATGGACAACGCTCTTTTGCATACCAGGGCCCAGCAACGTGGAACGAATTGCCCACTGTACTTAGACACAAAGACACAGTGATCTCATTCAAGAGCGCTCTTAAAACTCACCTATTTCAACTGCAAGAACAGACTTAAAGACCTAATAATGTATCCTTACCTTAAATATTTACAGCATATTTTCTATTTCTACTTTCGTGGTGTTTGTTTTTATTCTTGTAATCATATCATTATATATGTTTTTTAAGTGTTGTCAAATGTTGTAAAGCGCTTAGAGCTTCTAAAGATTAGGCGCTATACAAAGTCCTCATTATTATTATTATTATTGAACCAGCGTGTCTACAGCTATTAGTGGCTGGCTCTGTTTCCTAGCTGACTATTGGCACTTATGTGGGTACATACTGTGCAGCGACTACACGAGGTGTTCATGCCTCACAAATTTCAAGAACAACAAAGGCCGGAAAGACCAAATTCACAAATATATCCATATCTTTAATTATTACGCAATAATAGCTCAAGAAGTCACACCATAGCCTTAAGTTATGAAATTTGCCAGGGGCCAATTTATGAAACTGTCCCCTACCACCTGAGCCGAAACAACCATTCCTGCTAATTAGCATTGCATAGCAATTAAAAGTATTTTATTTAAGAAGCGGCATTTAATAAGTTTTTTTTCTGTAAATAATTATTTACTGAAAACTTTATGCAAATTGGGTCAAAAACGCTGAGATGATGATCACTTGTATTTATACTTGATTTTTAGTGCTTGACAGCTTGTTGACGGACTTTAGAATTGAATGTCCGACAAACTCTCTGAGTGCCTGTAATTTCTCAATGCATCGAACTGTGGGGGTGTCGAGAAATTAGATGCAAAAAAGTGTATTATTATATTTCACTTCAGATACCACCACCACCATGACCACCACCACCACCACCACTACTACTACTGCAATTGCTACTAATACTACAACAACAACAACAACAACAACAACTACTACTACTACTACTACTACTAATAATAATAATAATAATAATAATAATAACGACAGCAATAGCAATGATAATATCAGATTAAGATTAGGATAATCTTGATTCTATTGGAACACTTCCCCATCGGATAAGTCTCACATTTATTGTCGTTATCTTTCCCAAAATCCTTCTCCTGGGTGGGGTGGGATGGGGACAACATGTAACGTATAAAGTTGAATATTTGCATAACGGTAATAGGATGGAGTAGAATAATTTTAGGAAAGATGAAAACATGGACGAGATAGGAGTGATCGACAGGGACATTTAATAATTATGTACAGTGATATGTATTAAGTAAAGGTAAGTGACCTTTAAATGAAATTAAACAATGAGTAATATTAACCTAAAACTACATCATGGTTGATCTAACATTTGACAGAAATGAGTAATATCAACATAGGATTATATAATGATTCATCTAAAATTTTACTTCTTAACTCGTCGTCCTCATTTCACTCGTAGAGATTTCCCCAAATGTTTGCTTTTAAAAATTAGCTGGAGAATGACCCCAATCAAGGTCATCTCAGCAGGACTCCATTCTACTCCCCACACTAGACTAGAACTGTCACTAATGAGTAATAGGTGCCAGCATCAACTTGGTATTAAACTGTGTCAGTTAGAACTACTGACATATATTAAACATAATACAAGAGCAGCATTTATGCATTGTCCATCAGATATATTTAGTTCTGTTTAATACCATTTATCAGTAAATTCTGTGTAAACCACTGATACTTACTTTTCTTAGAAAGAAATTTACAGTTAGCAAAAACTCAAATGACGAGATCTTTCAATCAAAACTGATAGGAAAATATTTTCATGAGAGTTTCCTTAGTTTCATGAGAGTTTCTTTTCGAGGTATTATATTTTGACTATTTGTTGCTCATAAAAAATTAAATACATTTTACATATTTTGTATCTAAAAAATCTGATACAGATTTAAATCAACATATTTATTCATTGTGTCTTTTAAGTGGGTGAAAATGAAGAATCATAAATATTGAATAGATAGGCAATAATGGAAATTAAACCGACTACCCAAAATGCCGTCCTACCTGTTAACCGAAACATAGGATAATTGTTCTTTAGTCTATCAAAAACAAGTCAACTATTTATAAATGTAGTAGAAAAAATACTTTTATACCAAACGTATGCAATCACTGAAAGTATATATACTTTCTGAGAGCATACATCGACATTCCCGCTCCCTCCTCGACTTAATTCTAATTATAACTTAAATACATGTAAATATAATATAATATTATAATATCTGACACATACGCTTCAGATTCAACTGAAAACATACATACACATGCACACTACATGCTGTATTAGCTTAACATTAATGATGAAAAGAAAAAAAAAAAACAGGATGAATGAAAAATATTATTAACTTTCCAAATCGACATTTTGCTTAACTAAATGTTCTTGCATTGCTTGTTTGTGTGTG
>JAECUM010051347.1:0-21031 GCA_016617855.1 Megalonaias nervosa | reverse complement strand
AACTTTTATATCTTCTGTGTTGATTGGATGTTTGTACATCCGATAGATTTATAAATCACATGTACAAATAAATACCTGCTGATGGCCAATAGACAGAAAGCAAAAGCGTCCACTTTCTATGTAAAAAAACTAAAATGTAAGAGAAGACAAATGCTTATGAAAATAGCCATCTTCTCTAAGTACATTAAAAAATGACATGAATAAAAGAGTCTAAAATGAATGATTTTTCCTTTTTAAATTCTGCAATGATTATTACTCCATGCCGTTATTTACTGTACTTTTCTTCTTGTAAATAAATGCATAAATGTTTTAAAGTTTAGTGAAATATAAAATAAAATAAAATAAACCAAAATAATAAATACTTATATCAAGCAAAATATTTCGTGCGTATTAGCATTTCTGTACCTTATCTACGGTACTGAGCGGGTTGCGAAAGAAATTGAAATACAAAATATATGGAAAGTGTGAAAACATTGCTAGGTTATGAAACGGCTATTTCAGGACCATGTTAGGTTACGAAATAGTACTGGGCCTTTTATGACCAGGTTGTGGTTGCGAAACGTCCCACTGTAGTTCTTGAACCAGGTCAGAGTCGCTACACGGAGATGTCATTTCGTCACCATGGACAACATATTTTCACCATCAAATGCTCGCGAAATGGTCTAGTGCCATTTAGAAACGACATGTCCTTTTTGAAATTGGCCTGGTAGTAGCGGCCCCCAGCCATACTTTAAAGACGCTACGACGGTTTACTCATTGGTAGTATGTGCCAATACACCATATAATGTTTAATTTTGATATATTTAATGGTTATTCAAATGACCGAAATCCTTTGTATTTGCAAGGAAATATTTGATTTATTGTTTTATGTACGTATTTAAATTGATTCCTCCAAGTAATCGAAAGATAAGGGCGTTTTGTGTTTTATTCCATAAGTCAGTACTGGAACTAATTGATGTAGGCAAATAAATGCTAACAGAATACCAATAACTCAACAATGTTTGCTATTCAGTGTACCTGATACTGATGAAACATCAATGTTATCCTCTATATTACCACGCTTTAATATCTTCTTCTCCACTAAAAACATGTAATTTGCTTTACCAAAGAACTGTAATTAAACAGTGTGCATGCTGGATGTGGATTGCCATACTGTAAACTGTTCAGACAATTTCATGCAATATATTTCAAGTATAAGATAGATGTCAGGTAGCTGGTTCTTTACCTTAATGCCCCAATTAATTTTGTCCTCTTTTACTACGTCATAGTCAGTCTGGTATTTTTACTATTCAACTTTGAATCTAACAAAGTAGATTTATTTGGTAATTTATAGGGATAAATCAAGTTATCTATGACCCGTCTCCCTCATAATTATGACCCACGAAAGTGAAAATAAAACTTTAACGTACCTTGCAACACGTGACATTATCCAGCACTTGAAAACAAAACTGCGAAATTAATGGTGGAACTTTGACTTCCTCTCATGTGCATTGGTACATGTTTAGCAATAAACTGTTCGATTTATGTAGGGCTTGTCAACATGATCGTCATTCCCATTTGCAGAATTTTATGGCAGGCAAAGGTCATGCAGTTGTTCTCACAGAGTGTTGTAAAGACGCAAAAAACATGCCCTACTGCAGATGATATCTCTTCGACAATAATTTTATTAGCTCGAACAACAACTATTACAAGATCGAGAGTAATAACAATGTTTTAACAACTACAACATCAACAACAAATGCATTCCACCACAACAGCTGCAATGTCAAAAGCCGTAACGACGTAAACGACTACTACGATAACTACGACTACCCGAAAACACAAATAACCACTAACACTATCACATCAATCAATACGATGAATTGCGATCGCTATCACCACCACTACTTTTTCGTCAACAACTAGAAATATGCTCCTCGAACAGAATCTCCAACACAGTACCCTGCAATGACCTAAACGCAGAACATAAGCAAGGTGTGATTTAATTGATTGTTTAACGTCTGTGCTGTACACATTGTAGGAGATTGAGAGAATACGCATGCATTAAGGAACTCTCGTAACCCTCGAGTTGTTTTTACTTATTTTTTTTTTAAAAAAGGCTCGGGAATAATAAAGAATTATATTGACACAAAACTTGAACTTCTTTACGTAGTCCCCCATTGCTGCTGTAAATCATGCTGTATTTAGAGTTCTATACCTTGATCTTATCATTATCAAAGGCATATTATACACTTAATATATTACATTCTGTTGACCTCTGACATCCAGTTATACTTTGCTTTCACGACTCACCATTCGAGCGAGTAACTGAATAAGAATACTAATCAGGCAAAGGTTTCAGTTTGAAAAACAAACAAAATTCACAAGATTTTCTTCCCAAACTTATCTTTCTTTCATCTTTCGCTGTTAGAAATATGTTTAAAAAAAACCCTGACTTTCGTTATGAAGTAGATTAGTCCTAATATATTGAATCTTCCTGGAATGAGTCTTGCTTTGTCGCTGAAGAAAATGTATTACCTCAGATTTGAGAAATTTCTCAACTTCTTCTCTGTTTCATTTTCGTACCATCTCCAAAATTGTCAGGATTATCAACAAATAATAACAACGACAGAATCCAGATCTCATTAAATAAAGTGTATTGACAGCAAATTGTTATGTACTACTTTAGCTCTGAACAATTGAGGTCTAACCACAGGGTAAATATATTTATGACTATTATTGAAAACCCGGAATCAATAATACCACGGGTTTAGTCATTATAAAACAATTAATAAATGACTTCAGTGGACATAATAAAGACAACTTTCATTAGGTTCAATAAATCAAAGTCATGAAATGCAAAATGGAAGTAAATATCATAACTGATCTAGCACGCAAATGCCTTGCTAAATGAATTTACAATTATAATACCGATTGCTGACTCAACTGGTGTACTTCAGATAATTCAGCTACACTATCTTTACAACATAGTTTGAGGTATCAAAAATCTTTTATAGCTAGCGTGACATCGTGGTTAAGGCGATGGATTCGTAATCAGAAGACTGTGAATTCCATTACCACCAAATTAGCTAAGATGTAAACAGGGCACCGTTTGTTTACCCAAATTGATGTCAACTTGGCAATTAACTTTAAATCCACTCATTCAGTTTAAGGATCTGTGCATCCACCACTCTGTGTGTGTGTGTGTGTGTGTGTGGGTTTAAACCAGATCAGACTGGACAAAACCTCGTGTAACCTCAAATACCAAGACTGGAGAAACACGACCGAAAATAGTCTATCGTGTTATGCAACATTCCTGCTTCACATGATACTGAGACATCATTAAAGGGGAACATTTTTCGAACGATAAAATGTCATTTTATTGAGTAACTGATATTTGAGGTGGAGTATATTTGCGCGACGAGTTTTATGCAAATACAAAGGCTTTTATGCAGATACGAATGCTGTCAGTACCGAAAGATGGAGAAGTGAGTCTCAAGTACGTTATACATGATCCTGATCCAAGCACCTTAAGATTTCAACACTATTCAAATAGAGATGTTTAAACAATCGAACTATCTATTCTTCCACAGGGAATGAGAATTATGTCGGAGTTGCCAATGAAAACAAAATGTAACAGATTTGCAAAAGAGGCATTTCTGCTACGTAAATCCTCACAACGACAGATCGATATAACAGTTTGCAAAAGATGCATTTCTACGACGTAAATCCTCACAACGACAGATCAATGTCACAGATTTCCAAAAGAGGCATTTCTACTACGTAAATCCTTACAAGGACAGATCAATGTAACAGATTTTTAAAAAGGCATTTCTAGTATGCAAATGCTCACAGCGACAGATCAATGTAACAGATTTTAAAAGAGGCATTTCTAGTAAGTAAATCCTCACAACGAAAGATCAGTGTAGATCAAGGCATAATGTGGCTAACATCCAAGCTTAGACAGCAAGGGTTACACCTAGTTATAGAAATAAGGGAAGGACCTAAAATCAGATGGGCGAAAAGTACAGTGTAATGACTTCGATATAGCACACTTGTAGTGGTGTATTTACCTGTATTCTGATACTGTTTCACAAACATGATGTAATAATGAAATCATGGCACTGCTTGATTTATACAGTGAGAAAGCTAATGATGACCTTCCTACATGGAATTACACATATGTTTGAAAATTTTGTATGTAGTGAATCGATAAATATATACATATCACGAGTTACAGTCAATTGACAAATTGTGTGTGTGTGTGTAAATTGATCATTCATTTGAGTTATACGGAAATAGTTCCAGTTAACTATGTTTGGAACGTAATGCCTTTTTCTTTTCGTTGACACATTTTTAGAAACTTACTTATCATTTATTTATAACTTATGTATGTATTTGAGATATACATTAAATATTATGTTCTGATTATACTTTTCATGGTTACTTCCAGAGTGCGTAGCTAATTGCTTAATGGTAATCACATCTCGTTTGGAGGGAAATGTTCAAAGTATATTTATTTATACCAAACATCATAAGTTACGGTGTTTTTTCAAAACCGATCACTTCTAGTTGGGCTTCATGTGATTACAAACTACATGCAAGATTAATTCCTCCGAAATTTAGGAGATTTACAACGTACAAAAGCAGCGCACCTCCAAAACGAAACATTTAACATCGAAAATACTCCAATAAGCATGGACAATATTTCTTTTCATAAATAGACATTGTAACATGTCTTTACCAAGAACTTTACTTAGTTAAAATTACAGTCATGACGTGTATTGCCCTTGTCAAATCATCACAACATATTAAAGGGGCCAATTACTTTCTCTGACTCTTAATATGCATAGGATCCTGTGTCGGCGTAGGGATAATAAAAATCATCAGATAACAGAGGCGCTTACCTAACGACGATATTGCAAAGTGTAATCACAGTGTATGTAGAGGAAAGTTCAAATATATATATATATATATATATATATATATATATATATATATATATATATATATATATATATATATATATATATATATATATATATATATATATATATATATATATATATATATATATATATATATATATAGTTATCTCCCTCTGGTTATTATACTAGTAAAACACGTGTACGTTTTGATAATTCATCTCAACTCAGCACAAATAGCTGCAGTTCTGCATTCTTTGAATGAAGTACCTGTTTGTCACTCTGCGCCATTGTCGCTACAAAAGCGACTCTGCTATCAGGCGATTCACTATCCAAGTTTGGATATTATCTCTGTGCTAAGTTAAAAGCAACAAATTAGTTCCAAACACGTGGCCCCATTACTTTGTTAATTTTCATGACTTAGTGAAGTCAATCTAATAAATCTCTCGGATGTAATTTCAAAGTAAGCTCAGTTCTTTCGCAAAAAGGTGTGTTAATATGTGGGTTTTTTTTTTTTTTTTTTAAAGTGTAAAATTGCTGATACTTACTGGAACACTGCCGTTGTGAAACCTTCATTGTCGGAGGTGCATAGTTTTTACACGTTGTTAAGCTCTCCAAATTCGAAGGAAAGCATACCTGGTTTGTAGTTTGCGATCCCATAATGCCTAAATAGAAGTGATCGGTTTTCAAAATGTACCGGAACTTGTGAAGTTTGCCTGTTTCTATGAAAATAGCTATCAATAGCTTTTCATTGATATATTATTATACATATATGTATCCCAATAATACCTGAAAATGATCATGAAATTACTTAAATTAAACTTTGTGAAAATCAAAGGGTGGATCTGGGGCCTCACCATATTATTTCCAAAACAATTATAGGGTATAGAAGGGGTCCAAAATATGTATTGCTTGAGTTACCTCCCTTTGACTAATATACTCTTCAATTGTGTACGTTTTGGCAATTCATTTCATTTTGCTATAGCAAGAGTTGTAGTTCATTATTGTTAAAGCGAAATAGTTTATTTTCCTTTATCGCTGATTTATATGTTAGTAACTAATTTTTATACACGATAACACATGTATATGTCAGCAGATAAATCAAACTGCTTTCTGCATCCAGTACTTATGTTCTGAGATACATATTTCCTATTGCATTTTAATTATATATTCCATGCTGACCTCCTTTGTGCATACAAGTAGTTAGTATTAATATTTTAATATTTCGCATACCTGGTTTGTGTAAGGTTTTAGGCGTATATTTTCATCCGTGTATTTATATGCATATGTTCCTATGTTATTACTTAATACTTACTTCACTCATTTACGGGGAAGGGTGTTGTGTTGTTATGTATATTTTGTTATGTATATTATGTGTTTAATTTTCTTCGTAACTAATGGTTAGAGTTTTGCATACGAGTTACGATCGTTTTCCATGGGAAAATTGAGTCGTAAGTCAATTGGGCGTTTGTGTGTGTGTGTGTGTGTGTGTGTGTGTGTGTGTGTGTGTGATTTGGTAATCAATTACTTATTTCTGTTTCATATCATACATTGGGAATCTATTATCAGAGTTTATTGTTGTGTTCAGATATACTTTGAGAGGAATTATTTATTTAAATTATAATGTGCGCATTGACATTTGGACTAACACACTAATTTGAGGTTACTGAGAATTCATTCAAAGACATTCTGGATTGCAATATTGCACCAGGATTCAAAAGTATTGGTACAGCAGGACATTCAAGAAATTTGGAATTCATTCGGAACATTCTACATTTTTAGACTTGTGGTAGGGCATTTAGGAGTCTTTGAGATTTAATTCACAATAATATGTCTCTTAAATGTTCACTCTGTAAGTTAGAGAAATAAATTATGTGGTGATTTTACAATAACTTAATGGTTTCGCTTCTTTCATTAGCTTCGTAAAAGTATATATTCATCTCTGTGTGTATGCGCAATGGGAAGTCTGTGCGTATGTAATGTTTTGGTTTCAAATGGTGTGTAAATAAGTTATATTCCAGTATGGGTAAAGAAACGTAAATATGTTAAGAGAATGTCCATAAAAGTTGCACTCACTGCTTTTTGGGGAGTGGGTGGGTGGTATGGACTTGTTACTAGATGGTTCATGAAGCTTAGGTTTTATAAACAAATCAACAATGTATTTGTGTAAGGCATCCGCACAGTTATCATTTTGAAATTTGTCTGTTCTTTGCACTTCTGTCGCAATTAACGGATTTAAGTTATTATTTTTTTCATTCTCTTTCTTTACTCAATTTGTTTCAACTTCTTCTGATTCTTTACAGCCAGTCCCTCCAGTCACATGTACATCGTACGGACTGAGTCAGCTAATAAATCCAATCCATCAAAGCTAGAAAAGCAGAACTTACTTAGATGGACAGAAAAAACAAACTCCCTCTATTCCAGTCCAACTGGAGAAGTTGCTTCAAAGCGCAATCATTCCTAATATGACTCTAAATTTTTATTTAAGACGATTAAAGCGAAATTTATTTTTGAAACGAATAATTGAGCACGCTATATGCTACCAAGTTCAACGGTCGCGGGGCAGTATTATGTGCACATGAATACTGTGTACTGTTAATGTGTATTGTCGAACTTACGGTTGTGTATTTACTTTGGAATCCAGCATAAATGCAATTACTTTATTTCTTGTAGTGTGTTATCTTATTATTCAGCCTTATGCAGAAAAGTAAATGAGTATACAATAAAAAGGTTACTAATTCTGTATGGGAAAATATGAACTCCATTTTTCTTAGTAATACTTCACTCATGATGTTGTACAGTGTTGTTCATAAAAACTCGTTCATATTTTCCCATGCAAATGCAGTAACCTATAAATCTCAGCAATGAGAATTCGAACCCGGATGAAACTGCTAAAGTGTGCACCCTGAGTAGTCATTATATGTAATAGTAAAAAGGGATGTTTTATATTTTCGCAATAAAAAGAAATACTGAAAATAGTTAGTACAAGATACTCATTTTGTTCAAAAAATGGCGACAACTTTGCAAACAGTATTTATGGTATCAGTGCTTCTTTACTAATTACAGAAAACAATGAAGACGTATTGCAATTTTTTCATCTAACAATCTTGGGTTTAAATTAAGAGAAAACTGGATCGGCTAAAACTGGAAACAAAATCGTATTAGCTGTTACAATCTACAATAAACAAATGATATTCATATACATGTGTTGACAACACAAAGATTTACTACAACAGTTTTAACCAAATTAGTGATAATATTACCGATTATATAATAATAGCAGACAACTGTAATTTCTTTATAGAGTATGAACTATATTTACAACATTATGTGTGGGTGAAAATACAAATGAGAGAGAATTATTCGATCATTGTAATGCATGTACTCTTATTGATGTTTGGAGGCTTTAAATAAGAAAACAAAATATCTTTTATTTAGAAAAGAGCTTACCTAATCCAGTAATTATGATTCGAACTTTCTTACATCAGAAAATGTATTTCTTTACACAATTTCATCCGATATAGAATCTGACAATCGTAGAGATCATTCATTAGTAAAAGTGTTATTTTACATTAAATGAATTGTATAATCACATTAATATTTTGAGACAAAATCGAGATCTACGAATCAAATACCACCACTGCAAACCTCTGATGCTTGTCAATCCGATTTATTTGCAATAAATGAAACAGCTGAATTTGTTTAACCACTGTTGGTGCCAATATCGACAACCGGTGATCGAAACCAGACTCTTCCAGAGCTCAACGTTAGGACATATCATGAACTATAAATTATCAAGGTTATTGAACACCTATAATAGAAAGAAATATCAATAAGACGAGCACTGCCAACACCATTAGCCATAAGATGTTGAAATTTGTTTCTCAGACACTACTAGATGTCTCCTAATGTTCAACAAACGTCTAAATAAGAACGCTTTCCAAGATTCCTGGAAACTAGTTAATGTTGTACCCATCTGTGATGTTTGATCTCCAGCTACAGAACTTTCTCACCCATACGTTGCAATGGAGAACTGTTTGAAAGGATTGTGCATAAATACCGGTATGTCATAAATTCTTTCATGTAAATAATATTTAAAAGTATGACTCTGGCTTCTTGATGTCTAACTCCATGGTGTTTTAACAGATTCAGATGTACAATAAATTTAAGTCTATCAAGCAAATAAAAAATGATGATAGTTGTATTGTGTCCTGTGACTTGTATGAGACATTCGACATAGTTTGGTATCGAAGACTTCGTTTCAAAATTAGGGAACATAATAATAATAATAATAATAATAATAATAATAATAATAATAATAATCTACATGTCTGCTTTAAAACCAAAATAATTATTACTGTACTCCATGATTCAGTATTAGTAACTTTATTGTTTAACAGATCATGCTATATCAACGAATTCTTTTATTCTTGTTTTGTAGATGACTCATCACCTAGCAACGCTGAACTAAAACAAGCGATTAACCATGATTTTGAAAAATTAAATAATTGGTCTAAACAGTGGCTAATGACAGTCAATATTACGAAAAGGGTAGTTTAATTGTTCAGGTCAGATACTATACAGTTTAAAACCACCTTTGTAATTCATAATCACCTTGGTTTGCGATTCTTAGAGATTTAACTCGGAGCAAAAATAGTGAAGATATGACCAAAATAGGAAATCAAAAACTGGTATTGTTGAGTATAAAATGGCAGGACCCACGATGCAAGTGGAAAAATGTAAAATCTGGCGGGTTCGGGCCGGGATGGTAGACCATGTTTATTTAATTAGGTGTTAATTACTGTCTGTACTGGCACTAACAGAGATACTCATTCAGCTTGGTACCTCTTCAATCACTATGGTGTTGTTTGTACTGACACTGGCACCCAATAAGCCATAACGTTGACACCTTCAGCTACTGCCTCTAATTGTAAAAAATAGAGCAGACCACGAATTCACTCTGTTACCATAAAGAGAATTGTATGTTATATACCCACAGGACCTTGTGTGCACTGCCATTTTGTATTCGGACACACAAAAAAATTGGATGGTACACCACATGATGCTCTATGCCCTACACTGTAAACTGTATTGCTCTGCTCATATCAACAAAATAACACTAAAAATAAAATATAAACTAAATTTACAAAAATAAAAAAAATATAGCCTTATTTTATAGCATACAAGTCCTATAGTTAGGAGAATAGTGATTTTACGGCTAAGAAAATTATTACTATATTGTTCGGTCTAATAAAAAATAGCAAATAAAACCCATATTCAATAGTAACCTCCCCTCATTGTCGTCATTTGCATCCTTTATTTCCATTCCTGGTTTCATTACAATTATAATGTACGTTCTGAGAAATGTTATGTTCCTTTATTATCTTGTTTAATCTCATTCGTGTAAGAATTCAAATATTTCTTAGTCCTATTTGTTATTTCTTTTGTTCATTTCTTACGCCTACTATTTATTTAACAATTTATATGCACATATCTGTGTGTTCGTCTTTTCATTATGTTACTTGTTTTCTAAGTCTATCGATTCTGGCGTAAAATATGTCTAGTTGACATTTGTGAACTCTCATAAGAATGTGATTCTAACACGAATGAGAATAAACATAGGTGTTTACTTATAAGACAAGCTGGTGAAATCGAAAACTAATGAGTTAGATTATAATAATAATTATTTAGCAGAAACGATTATCAGAAAAATATCAACAACATATGCATGGAATGAAAAGGTAAGTCAGTGAACAAAATTACGTACTATAAAGAAAACATACCATTTCGGAATATTGATAAATATCGATGCAAAGGATTATCTTTCTAACATTCCTTTGGACTTTTCTATATTAAGATGTTCAAGCAATAAACGTAATATAGAGGGAGATGGATATGAAGGGGACATTGCTTCAGACGGATTTTTGTAACTATTGTTCTAAAAATAATTTTCTGTTTCTTGGTGACTAACATTCAGCATTTACTTTATTTTAAAAATATATGAAGATACACGTTGGCGTGCCCGTCCATCTTTACAGACTCTACAACTTGATGTCATCTCGAAGTTCAGTTTATGTACCATCTATTAGCTAGACAAAAACCTTCACTTAATAATCTTTACATTACAATAGGGTGGCCCCTTTTATTCCATCATTTCCTCATTAGGTGGCGCTCACCAGTTATTATGTACTTTTGAGAGAGTGACGTATGTCAGGTGAAGTTGTTTGCATTTAAAACATGCACAGTGGAGAAAAAGTTGGCATACCTCTATGCTACTTTGATGTAATGTGACTGACATTTCTTTGGATATTGTACTTTAGGAGATTGCAAATGATCTTAGCACACTGCTAACTAAAATGACTGCTCCCTTGTGATCCAAAAATCAGCCTGAATTTGTCTAAAGTACACTATCCTTAACAGCTATTAAAATAGGGAAAATGAATTTTGCCAGACTAGACAATACCAGCTTCTGAAAGTGCAATAAATAAATTACCAAATATATAAAATGTAAAAAAAAAAAAAGTTATAGGCTCTTTTTTTTACAATTTACCTCTGAAGTTCAGGAAGTGAAAATGACCAAGTTGAGCTAGCACTTTTTTGAAAGGTGCACGTCTGGAGTAAGGCCAAGCTGTATACTCTATAACCCATATTACACCCATCAATCATACACCAAAATAAAGGGAATTAAAGGTTCTTTGAACAATATTAAGATATAAAAGGTCTTTTTTTAAATACCCAGTATAACCAGTGAGGAAACCCGGAGAAATTCATTTTCTTTAAACTTCTAACCCTATGCAAAATACGAAACTGTAGAGCGCCACCTTAGGCCCCTATTTTCAAGTCCAAATATGTTTTCTGTTTTCAGGAGGATAATAATTCAACACCGCCATCTTGAAACGTCACCACCGATAAACGTCATACGACAATGCAATTACGTACAGTATAAAGTCGTTTATAAGTCGAGACAAACAGCAAACAATAAAGATCCTGATCTGCCATAGCATAATGTGGCCTGCCTTTTAGGATTTATTTGGTTTGTTCTACTGATTACTCCTGAGAAACTGAACAGACCCGGATCTGCCGACACATTGTGCGCCGGCAAATTTGGGTCTGTGCATTTTGCAATTGGACTCGTGTTATAAGTGAGTAAAGACGGTATGGGCTTGGACCTATGGACATTTATAAAACCTATTTTGGGCTAAGAAATGGCAATAAGAAAGACATACTGCTCCTTGTAGATGGGTATACAAATGTCAACAGAACATGTTTACGCCAGAATCGAAAGATTTAGGAAACAAAATTACGCTGAAAAAGAATAACAAGCTTTATTTTATTTTCTTCCAGACATAATGCAGCTGACGTATCAGAAAGGAAAACAATAACTCTAAAACCAGAGACATAGTATCAATTAGTCAATATTCCTAAAGAAACTAGCAGTTGGATTGGAGTCGGATTCGTCTTCGAACAATACCTTGACAGTTCTATTTTGGCTAGATCTGAAACTTCAATTATTAAATGGATTTCAAGTTGTGAATGTTTGGAATCATTGTCAAATATTGAGAAGGAAACAGTAATGTATTTATAAAATTTTATGAATACTGTGCCATCTGCGGTATGGTTTGATGCTGGACTATGTTCTATTTGTACATACAAAGATGATCACCTTCATATAGGTTTAGTTAATAAATGTGAAAGAAACCACTTTAACCAAATTAAAATACGAATGATAATAAAAAGATCACTTTCAGCAGTTGGAATTTTAAGTAAAACTCAATCACCAGCGATAAAATTTGTATATGCAGTCGAATAATTTATGGAAAGCGATACGAGATTCTTGAGATTGTTATCTATACCTATATTTTTGTAACTCCTGGTACATGATTGTGTCTATATCATGTGTAGTTTTTATTCATAACTATAAACTGTAATTATCATCTATAGTCAAGATATCAGTTAATTTTTTTTACACGAGTATAAAATTATATTTGAAGATTATTATTATTAATTCTTATTATTAATTATATTTTAAGAGTGTCGATTCCGTACATTTATAAATAGTTGTTGACATAGGTGCTTATGAAAATTAGTAATAATATTAACATTAAGGCCTGTTTACGAGTTTGAGGTTGTTGCCAATTGGACAGGCCAGTCAGGTGGGTTATTAGAAGAATTAAGTTATTTTCTATTGGATGGCTTAGGTCACAAGAATAAGTGTTTTGAAATATTAGATTGAGTAGTAAGATCTGTCACGCGGAATGTATTGCAACATATTGTTGTAATAAACTCTTGATGGTGTATATAAGAAGAGAACTGAGCAATCTTTTTGCACAGAGCATCTTGGTGATAAGTGGATTCAGATTAACGTCTTGGTGATAATCAAGCGGATTCAAATTAACATCTAGATGATACTCAAGTTGTTTAGATTAACATTTGGGTGATAATCAAGTGGTTCAGATCAACATCTAGGTGATAATTAAGTGGTTCACATCATGATTTTGACATAAATCATGCCAGATCTAATAGTGACTCAATTAGACAATTATTTATTACCAGGAACTTTATTGTCTCCAGAAAGTTATTAATCTTGTTCATCATAATCTCAACATACATTTTAAAGAATATTTCAGCACATTGTATTTTTTTCAGTACAAAACATTCCAGAACACCACATATACATTTGCATCAGTATTTCATCCAGGATCTACTTCTTACCAAATGAAATATGCAAGTACACTAAGGTTTTAAGACATTTTTTTATTAAGACAGTGATCGTCCCATTAAGATTATTTATTAAGATTGCATACTATTATAATAGTTCTTATGTTCAATAAATTTTCTTTAATGAGTCAATATACTAATCAACAATTCTCTTTACATCTATTATTCAATATATATTCTTATTAATTAACTTAAATGTGCTCAATCTGTTAATTTAATGTAAATTACTATTTTTACAGATATGTTTTTTTATACATAAAATTACCTAAGTAAAAATGGCAGAACCCAAACCCAGGCAATTCCGCGCGTGAACATTTTAAGGTTCCAAACCAACTCTTTCAAAATTGCAAACGTCTTAAGCAGAAGAGAGGGTGAACCTACAAATATTTTTCGAGCAAATATATTAACCATGAAAATCATACTAAATAAGGCAAAAAATATAGGGTCAATAACGCTAAACCAGAACCTCTAACCGAATTGAGATTATCTCACCGTAGCATAGCTACGCGGGTTACTCGTTCGTGACACCTGTGTTTGTAAATGCTATGCATGTTCGTTTATTTGCTCGTGCGCGTAATTTTTGTCAGTCCACCCTCACTGCTGCTGTGGATTTAAATAAATTTAGTTTAGGATTTTTATTTTCTCAATAATCAGATTATCATAAACTACTGTGGATTAAGAATTAATTATTATTAATAATGATAACCACGAGTGATTTATGGACTCTTACTCGCTTGTTTGATTTTATTGATCGTAACACAATTACAAAATGTGGAAGTATTAATTACTTTCACAACAAAATGATTTTTGATAAACAAGGAAATCAACATTATTTTATTTATCCGAATAAATTTATCGGATTCAGGTGCATCGATAATGAAATTGTTCCCGTTATTGGTGCTGAAAATATTTTTAATGATATTACAGATCATTACGTCAGATTTATATTCGATGAAGAAATGAAGCAACTAAATTATCTTCTTCGTAAACCTGAAGAATTTATAGAAAAACAACTTGGCAGACAATTATCTGAAAAAGAAAAAAACTATAAGAAATATTGCGATAGAGGATGATATTCGCAGAGAAAAAGAAACAAAGAAATAATTACGTGTGCTAGCTATAATTAAATTATTATTAGTACAATAATGATTGGTGAAGCTCACTCAGCTAGACTAGCTCGAGAGCGACTAGAAGCAATCAAGAAATATCTACCTGTCCGTGATTCTGTCAGACAACAATTACAGGCGCGTCAGCAAACACAAGAAGAATTTGCAGAAGGTGCAGAACAATTATTTAAACCAATTACAGAACCAACAAAGAAAATTGTTTCAGCAGCTGAGGCAACACAAAAAGCTCTTGAAACATTGCCTGCCGATATTGCTGGGCATCTTCAAGCAACTCGACCCCACCCAGGCAACTTCCTCAACCATCATCAGAAATTCAACCACAACCTGAACCACCAAAAACCAAAACCAAAATAGCAGATAAATTCACACCTGAAGGTATTTCCGCTATCAAAAACCCAAATAAATTAATAAAGATTGCCGCGTATGGATATTATGAAAGAGAAAAATACGTGAAACCTGAATATATTAATACGCTGAAATCTGGCGATTGGGTCAAGGATATATTTCGTATTGCTCATGATACTCCGCAGATCAGATCTGTGGAAGATGTTAATCGGTTTGATATTTTTAACCAGGTAGTGGAAGAGTATATTGAACAAGTAAAAGAAACAAGAAAACAAAACGTAGAAGAAATGAAACAGCAACTTGAAAAATCAAAAGCAGAAAGGAAATCAAGGAAGAAAACAAACAGTGGAAACAACAGATGAAAAAGAAGAATTCTATGATGCCCCGGGTGCCACTGGAAGTGGTATTGGTACAGGTACCAGGGGAAGTGGTCTTATTACTCCATGGCCCGAAAACGTCCTTGCTGACGTGGACAGATTAGAAATTCTGATTGGTGGAAAACGAGCAGGTAATAATTCTCTAGAAATCATTAATGAAGCATCTGCTATTTGTCAACGATTATTTACAGGCGGTATCATGGATATTAATGTTTACCGTGAACGTATTAATGAAATCGCCGATGATTATCACAGTGATTAAACAGTTAGATATAATTACTATAATAAGATAATCATACACGCTGCTCAACGTGGACCAACTATGGTCAGGGTGATAAATTCGAGATTACCTACATATAAAACATTCTACGGAGATGGACTCGGCGATGTTGTTCAGGGTTTATTTAGAAGGATAGCTCCAAAAGCAATACCGATTGCAAAGCAACTATTAATGAAAGCTATTGAGGTTGTTCGTGAAAAAGGTATTGGTGCTGTTGGTGATGTTGCCAGCAAAGCATTTTCAGCAATCAAGGATAGACTAGCACGATTAATACGACGAAAACCTCAGCCAGTAAAATTACCCAGCACTGAAGTAATGCCTGCAAACGTTAGTAAAATAATAAATCAAGCCGCAAATAAAAAATTAGCGTCATTGGCTGGTGAAAAAGAAAAAAATATAACCGCTAGTCTGGTAGCAGGAAGTGGTTTTTGTGTTAAACGATAACAAATATAATAAGAATGTTCAAACGCATATCTGATCCCGCATTCGACATGGACGCACCAGTTCTCAAAGATGAATTGGTACGTGATTATCAATATTATTCTTATGATGCACGTGTACCTGACGAGCGTGGAAGAATTGAATTACAAGTTCAGAATACAAGCAGATATTTCTTACCCGCTGAGGCATTTATTGAAGTCGAAGGTAGACTTTTAAAATTAGATAATACAGATTACGGAATTGGTGATCGAGTTGGTTTTGTCAATAATGGTATTATGGCGTTATTCAAAAGTGCCGCATATAACATTGATGGACGAGAGATTGAGATCTGTCATAACGACATCGACGTTACCACAACGATACTTGGTCTTGCAAGATACAGCGATGATTACTCAAGATCAGCTGGTCCATCAATGATGTTTGTCAAAGATACAATTGATCATCCAGAGCACAGAAATGTAATATTAAATGCAGCTGGGGACACAGTTGTATCAATGAATGAAAATTTCAACTTGGGATTCGCGTCACGTCGAGCAATGCTGGGCGATGATGAAAGATTTTCATGTGCGATTCCACTGTCACACATCTTTGGATTTTGTAGAAATGTTAGAAAGGTTATTTTTGGAGCCAAGCACACAATTGTACTCGTATGAAAAAATACCGAAGATGATGCAATATGGCACGCTGAAGGAGCTAACGCAGGTGCAACTGCGGCACTTCATGGTAAAGTAATACTGACAAAATTTTCACTGTGGATGCCAGTAATGACACCAGCAATATCTGAAGAACAAAGGTTACTTTCTTTCATGGACAGCGGCGGTAAATCAACATTGTCACGGCTAACAATGACTACAGATTCTATCCAGAGTAACATTAATGGTTTATTTACATGGCAAATAGCATCACAGCAAGGTGTCTCTGCACCGCGACATATATTTGTTGCACTTCAAAATGTTACGGAGTAAACTCACAAATACGAAGTATTATGATATTTGATAAACTCGGCGTTACTGAGGTTTCTTTGAGGATAAATGGACATCAAGAACCAGGCGAGGATATTTTGTTAAATTTTGAACAAAACCGTGTTGCACGTGCGTATCATCGTCTGATGACGTTTATGGGACGTGGTCAAAATGTTGATACTGGTTTACAAATATCTCAACGGGAGTTTACGACGTTGTATCCGATCTATTACTTTTCACTGGAACATTTGGATTTAACCAGACAGTCCGTTGTTGATATATATTTTCGAGTTCGTGTTACTCGAGGACCTATTGCTAATTACAGAGCAATCGCCGTCATATTCAGCGATAAAACAATGTTACTTGAAGGTGTTGGTTTACGAATGAGAGTTATTGATGCGCCAGTAGAAAACATGTAATTAGATCATGAATAAAATTATAAATGTCATATCATCATGTTAGTGTCAGTCTGACTCCTGGTCAGATTAAAAAAACTGCAGTCGGCATCAGCGAAGCGATGTGGAGTAAAATATCACTAGTGCGAGAACAAATCGCAGGTGGTCCGAATAAACTATCGCTGACAGAACGCCAGCTCAATCATTTTAATGAAGCCAAACAATCAAAGACCGGTATACCGTAAATCTTTCTGCGGGTGCCATCAAAAACATTGCTAAGACAGGTGGTATATTTCCACTTCTTGCAGCTATTCCAGGAATAATAGCCGCTGCAGCCCCAGCTGTTGCAACGGCAGCTGCGTTAGGTGCAGTTGGAACAGCTGCTGGAATGGCATTAAAGAAAGCAACAGGGAAAGGATTCAAAAAAAGAACAGGTCTAGGTCTGAGACTTCCAGGAACTCGATACGGGAGCTGATTAAGAATTCCAGGTACTCGCTGATTTTCCCGCTATCCAATTTTGATTTACTCGATGCTACTACGCGAGTAAATATAAAAAATTTCAAAGGTGTTTTTATGTGTGATCAATTACCACACAAACCAAACAACGTTGAAACTGGAATAATCAACCTCGATAAAAACTCTGGTCGTAGTATTCATTGGGTTGCTTACGCGATTGATCCACGTGGAATTATTTATTTCGATTCGTACGGACTGGCACCACCAAAAGAATTTTTAAAGTATGTCACTGGTGATTCTATCACTGGCAACATTCCCATCTGGTATTCAACGCTACCAACACAAACATTAACGGATCCACCAATATGTGGCCGTGAAGCACTGGCAGTACTTGATGCTGTATCAAGATCAGCAAAACCACCTCATAAAGCTGTACACGAATATACGAGTTCTGTTTTAAATAATCGCTAATCATATAATGGTAGATATTTACGGAAGATCAGCTAAAACTAAACCTCAACAAGCACCAGGTGAAGATTTACTCATAACAAGGCAGATCAATGATGAATTATCTGACCTCCTCAATCTTGCCAACGTTGATCCAAACGAACTCGTTATATTTCAAAAACGTGAAGGAAAACTGAAGACGAGTAATAATTCAATCAACGATATTATTATTCGTAGTCGATTATCGCGAGAAGGTCTTATTGCTGTATATGACAGAGAGTGCAAACTTGTTCCTAGTGGTATTACTGCAGTGTCGATCAACGATAGGTTGTCAACATTCGGTGATACCATGCACGGCACTCTCAACATGAACAATAATAAAATTACCAACGTGGGAGAACCAGCAGATAATCTCAACGCTGCAACGAAGAAATATGTTGATGATAAGGAAATTCCAATGACAACTTCGTTAACTACAATCAACGATGGAATGACCACACTCAAAACTGATTTTACTAATCAAGTACAACTGTTTCTGAATTTCCGCAGAAATGTAAACAGAACCATTAATGAATTTTTTGGAAGTCCACCAACCGTTGATATAAATCTCAAAGATATAAATGCAAGAATCAACGATGCTGTCAGTGGAATTCCTAATATCATCAATAAAAATAATCTCGTTAAAATTCCACACAAACAAATTAACAATATCGTGTACACAGTATCATCAGGATCATCAACATGGACACCTCAAAATAACACTGTCAAACATACCGCGGAGGTCACTGGTGTGTACAGGCTGTCCGTATTTAGTTCTGCAAAATTTAGTATATTTACCACGTATCTATGGCGTCATTCAACCGATAATTTTTCTGGAACCGTATCTGTAGTGTTAAATAAAGACACAGAAGAAACGTTTATGCTGGAATCATCTGATAAAAAATTAACCTCGGCGTCTTACTGGTGGTGTCTGGAATTTGTAGCTGAAACACCTCAATTAATTAATACAGTATAATGACCGATGTTCAGCGATACAGATACGATCAAGTAACGACATGGCAGAATAAACTAAAAACCATCATCGATGATTATACAGGAGAAATAAAGAAATATCGTAGACGTGCGGTTGTCGTTGATATCATCGTTTATTCGGTTTCCGCGATTGTTGCTGGAACCGGCGTAGTATTATCAACGTTGACGATGACAGCGCCGATCGTTGTAACAATCGTTGTTTCATCGTCAACACGATTGCTGAAATATTCAATATTATCGGGAAAAAGATAGATACGTGCATGAATGAAAAATTGAACGAGTACACGATGAAATTACATACTGCAACTGTAGCATATTCCAAATTATCGTCGATGATTTCTTCGTCGCTCAACGATGGAATAATATCCGATGAAGAATTCAGTATTATAATAATGATCTACAATGAATTATTTAACCGCAGCGATGCCACGGGTGATTCGATCACGGAAATAAATAAGTTAGAGCAACAATAATATAATTATGACAACAAAATCTACATTATCAGATAAAATGTATGTCGATGATGTCATTGATACAATTAAATCGATTTATGAATATTTTGGAGCAACTTTTACTTTGGATGATAATACAGGAGATTATATTATAAAATATCCTGAATGGCCAAAATCAGATTTCATTAACGATGAACGCTGGAGAAATTATCATCATCCCGGTGTAGGAATTGGTGGCCCACATGTTAAAATCGTGGATGAACACACTGAGATGCTAAAATTTCATGCATGGAGTGTCAACGGTTGGTTTCAAGATTTTGAAAAATCAATTAATAGTTCAACATAATAATAATGATATCACAGGAATTACTACAACAGATCGTCACTAATACTGCTCCGGTAAGAACTAAAATGATATCAGCGAGTTCAACTAATCCTGAATTCAGTATTAATTTTCCGACCGCAATTCCAGCTAAAGAAATTGCATTAGCGCAATTACGGGTTTATTATAGTTGGCCAAATATCAGGTCGAAATTGTTTGGTGGACTACAACCAAATAATTCATTAGTATTTGCAAATAAAAACAAACCCGATGGAACTCCTGATTGGCAAGTAGTCAGTATTCAACGGGCAGTTATCAAATAGAACAGATCAATGAAGAATTCCAACGCAGAATTAAATCCGTGACAGGAAAAGAATAAAAAATTGCTATTACCGTCCAGGAACCAACGTTATCATCGGTCATCGAAATAAATTCTCCGGATTATGCCGTAGATATTTATCAGAGTTCGATTAGATCTGTGCCAGGTTGGCCAGATATTCCACCGGTTTATGAAGGTCCACAAGAACCACAACTAAATGAATTTCTTATAACAGAAAAAAATACATAAAAAACCGGACGCTTATCTCAACGGAATTCCTGGTGTTCCTTATAGACTTGATTGGTTGGACAGAAAAGATTATACTGATACCGATGGAACATGGCTTCCTCGTTATGGTTATCATTCTATAACCGACGTTAAACGTGATCCACTAACAAGGTAGATTATACACGATCCTGAATCCCCTGAAGAACCGATCGATGGATATGTTGCT